>JASJUZ010000685.1:0-94941 GCA_037159825.1 Tupiocoris notatus | reverse complement strand
AATGCAATTTTCCTTCGTGTGTTCGCTTCAAGGGAGAAAAGCTTTTTGACAAGTATACAGCCCGACCTAATCGCATTTACCTCATCGGTGCTACTTTTTATTACTCAGAGTGATCGCGTGGACAAACATCAACAAATGCACCGATGGCGAAAACGGCCATCGTATGCCGTAGGATGTTAGAGAAACATATTTTTAGTGCCTAGCTCGTCACGTCAGTCCTAGCAGAAATGAAACAATTATCTCTGCTGGAATATATTATTCAAGAAATTATTATACGTGTTATACCTTTTAAAAATGGGTTTAATTTTTTTAATTTATTTTTTTTTTCGGTTGAACTTTTAGATGTTGGAGAAACATATTTTTAGTGCCTACCTCTTGCCTTTGTCACGTCAGTCCTAGCAGAAATGAAACATTTATCTCTGCTGGATTTGTCTAAAAATTGTTATAAGTGTCATACCTTTTGAAAATGGGTATAAAAAATCAATTTAATTTATCTATTTATTAATTTTTTTCGATTGAACTTTTAGAAAAGGTCAATCGAACTTCGGCGTTGAAAATGTTCTGATGGGCCATTATGAAGAACATTACAGAATAAACAACCCGCTAAATGAATAGTCGTTACGTATTTTATTCTCCGGTTGAAAATCAAGCGTTAGGCCTTGGTTTAAAAATGGAAATTCGTTGACCTTAAAAAATACATCCCCTCGGCTTACGCGGGAGTTCGTGGTACTTGTTATTAAACAGACCCCGAGTTGTTTATTTTTGCTGCCAGCCTAAAATCGCCCCTTGCCTTCGGCACAGTGTCTTTATTAGCCCGCAGTTGTAAAAAGCCTACCTCGCCGTATTTATTCTGTTCATGAAACTGATCAAATATTACGTTTCTCTGCGTTACAAAAGCTCTCTTTTCCAGGTTAACGAGCCTTCAAAGTTTAGAGCTTCGGGAAAACCTTTTGAAAAATTTGCCCGAATCCCTTTCCCAACTGTCGAATCTCGAACGTTTGGATCTTGGCGATAACGAAATCGAAGAATTGGTACGTTCGAATTTTGTCTCTATTTTCTGAATAAAGCTTATTTGCGACATTTGTTTTTCATTCAACATCAAAACAACATCGAATTAGGTGATTTGAAAATCATATGATTTTTATGCAGATAGTTCGGTTTTATTTTATTCGATTCAAAAAAAAAAAAACAAAAAAAAAACAGAAATCAATTGCCAGTTCAATATTTTATGATATATTCCTTTATTTATTTATATTTTATGATTTATATTCCACTCTGCTTAGCCTCGGCATATTGGGAAGTTGCCCGCCCTTCAAGAACTTTGGCTCGATCACAACCAGCTGCAACATCTTCCTGTCGTAAGTTCCATGCGCGTCTTAATTGTCATTCAAAACGATGTACCACTTTGGAACGGCCCATTTAGAACAATCATTAGGCTCAAAATATGGATTATCTCATTTTGAAAAGCGTTCGTAACAGTCGATTCGTTCATCAGGAAATCGGCGGCTTGAAAGCCTTGACGTGTTTGGACGTCTCGGAAAACCGACTTGAAGATCTGCCGGAAGAAATTGGTGGATTGGAAAATCTGACGGATTTGCATCTATCGCAGAACGTCATCGAAACTCTTCCCGACGGTTTGGGCCGGCTTCGTAAACTTATGATTTTGAAAGTGGACCAAAATCGATTGTCCATACTCAACACGAATATTGGAATGTGAGTTATGATAATTTATTTTTGACTATAGACCTAATAATGAATTGCAAAGAAAAAAGTCTCCAACAAACCAATGTGAGGTTTGATCTGTTGATAATTTCAATTTTCTTTTGACCCTTTTGACATTTTTTCCCCCAGGTGTGAAAATCTTCAAGAGCTCATCTTGACCGAGAATTTCCTAGTCGAGTTGCCTGTCAGTATCGGCAATCTTATCAAGCTCACGAATCTGAACGTGGACAGGAATAGTCTGCATAGCATACCACACGAAATCGGTTAGCTAAGATTAATTTTTTTTTTAAGATAACCTTTTTTTTGCTCAATGAGAAGAACTATCAATGTCTGGTCTGCTCGCTTCGAAGATTTTGCTCAGGTCTCTAGATGAAAAATTTAGTAGGAAATCACTCTATGAGGTTTTACCCACAGATTCAATACCCCTCTTGATATCACCTAAAAATGTTGCTTTATCGTAATTGTAGAGAACCGTTGAAATTTTCGTTTTTAATACAATTAAGAGATGATAAGCTTGTGTTTTTTCTAGCGATTGTGATTCGCTGTGGTGACAATCTGTTCCCTCTAATAGTCTGACCTCGTTGAAAAAGTTATCTGCAGTACCTTCCCCTGACATTTCTCTGTGTCAGATGCACTGATTTCAATTATTGCCAGTTGCTGGCGGCCATTGTAGTAGGCAACGGCCAGAGTGCATCACTGTAATTTTCTGATAGCTAAATGGCCTTGACCAGGGAAAATAATCGTACTTACGAGACGACTCGTTTCTAATGGCGTAGGGATATTTCTTTAACGAAATTCTTCGATTATACATGGGGATATCTAGCTTATAAAAAATAATTCAACTTATCATTTCAATTCTACGACTTTTGAAAAGTTTATCAGTTTCAATAGCTTATTCGTTTCGACCATTTTTCATTGCAGGACGATTGGAACGGTTAGGTGTTCTCAGTTTACGTGACAACAAACTTCAGGTCGTTCCGAACGAAGTAGGCAACTGCTCTTTGCTCCACGTTCTTGATCTCAGCGGCAACCGTTTGCGTCATTTACCATATTCATTGACTAACCTCGAGCTCAAAGCAGTCTGGCTCTCTGAGAATCAGGCGCAACCGTTGCTCACTTTCCAGCCAGATTTTGACGATGTGACCGGTGAACAAGTTCTGACGTGTTTTCTCCTGCCGCAGCTTGAGTCCGCGCAAAATACAGCAGGTATGTTTTCTATGATTAAATTGAACATTTTGTTTCACTCACGTGGCGTGGAGGGCAGTCTGGTATGGGATGGTGCAAGAGCTTTTGTGACCACCTCTAGTTAGCTTAAACCAAAGGTGGATTAGCTACGAAGAGGCCTCTGAACAATAGCAAATGCTTTTATAATTTCTTGTCTTGGTTTGAGCCAACTAAAAATGCTGATAGTAGCTTCTAGGCGACCGCTCTCCACGTAGATTTGACTAAATATTACCTATATTATATTTTTTTCTCCGTGCGTTCTAATAAATATCTCACATAACCTTATGCGGCTCTAATTTTTAATAATATTTTATCTAGAGTATTATCTTGATAATCGAATTCTGGTGTTTGAATTTCTCCAAATCTTGCATGTTTTGCGTTTAATTTCCGTTGTCTATATTTTAAAAAATATTTTAAAGGCGTGAAAAATCTTAATTTCGTAACAATGTATTCAATCTTCTCGTTGACCATTATTTTCCCAGTTTATCGAAACCTTGTTCCTTTGTGACAACAACGTTGACTTTCTTGTTTTCAATTTTCATCTCTTGTATCGTGTTCATGTCGCTATTCTAAGTATTTTCTTGAATCTTCATCGTCTTCTAGTCCACACTTGGTTCGTTTGAAAGGTTTGGCGTCTCTTGTTATTTGTTTTCCTTTCTTTCGTCCTTTTTTATGATTATCTTTTCTATGCCCTGCTTTGGGTTCTACAGATATTGTCCAATCTCACCTGCTGACTATTCCAGTAATAGGTTAGAACAGCAAAATTATTTTTCCACGGTTAAAACCGCGCTGGAATGACTTTCTTGTGAGATAATTTTTGGTTGTTGAAAAAAAATTGATTTACAATTATTGTAATTTGGTAACCATTGACAGTCGGAATAACTTTAATTAGGTATTGTTGTGGATATGAGGGGGAGACAAACTTGGCGACTCTTCCCCCATGGTCTTCTAATTTAAAGGCCTAGATCTATTGCACGTTCGGACGTCTTTTGGGCTACACAGTTGGTAGGTAGTTGTACCTATTTAGCCCTGATGAAAGATCAAGGCCCTTAAGCAGAACCATGGAGAAAGAGCCACCGAATTTATCTCTCCCTCATCTCAATAACTATTTGAAAAATGTGATCAACAAATATTATAAAACGTGCGATTGAAAAACTCGGGGTTTTTGCGGTTAATTGAATTTTCGTTCTCTCAAGATAGTGTGATTTGGTCACACCTATGGGATTTTACCTGTCTTTGGGTGCTCCCAGTTCGGGGTTATAAAATGTTTCTTATCTTCTCGTATCTACCGCTGTACGAGCATGTGTTCTATCTATGTGATTTTATCTTGAATATCCCATATCTTCTAATTTTTCTCTCTCGGTATTTTAAATCTCATTTCTGCTTAGTGTACTTTCGGGAGTAAAGTGTGAAAGTTATAGTGGTCGTCCCCTTGAATTTTTACTTCTCATTGTGGTTCATTTCTCCAATGATGTGGTTAATAGTGGGAAAGCTTTTTAGTGTTCATCATGAACGTTTTCCGTTTTCGACAGAATCTGTATATTGTTCGCTTTAACCACCTTCTAACGTATTTGAAAAGCGTTCCCAATTGGACAGCAACATTTTAATCCTTCTTTTCTTGTTTTTCCTTCGGTTTTGGTTTCCCTACCCGATAATATGTGGTTAACTATTTTGGAAAACCTGTTGTACCTGCTTGTGGGTGTAGTGACTCTGTTGCACTTTGCATGGTATGTTCTGTGTGCACTAGGGCGGGTGAACAGAGCTTATGACGTTGGATTTGGAATGTCACCACTAGATCCGGCTGAGAGCGACGATGAGGGATGGGAAGAGCGCGAAGCCTCGCGTACGCATTCTGTCAAATTCACAGAAGATGTCGATCCTGGTGGAACGGAAGCTGGCAAAGAGGTAAGCTTATTTATTGAGGAGCATCTAGCATCTAGCAGATGGAAATGAGCTCACACTTGCTCTCATCCAAATCCTGGAATACGATAAATGGGGGAATGCGATATTTTTCTTATAGCAAATGAAGCAGAATTCAGTATCATAGCATTCCAAATACTCACTTTTTCGTTTTCCTATTTTCATTTCATGTTTTCATCTTTCCTTAGACGCCCTTCGTTAGGCAGAACACTCCACATCCGAAAGAACTCAAAGCAAAGGCGCATAAGTTGTTCAACAAATCGAAACTTGGACCTGAGAGTGTTGTTGAAGAAGGGGTGAGTTATGGTTTAGTTCTTTGCCTTTGACTTGTTAGAATTGAACATATATAGAAGAATAATATTAAGCGAATATTTCTCTCATTTTAAAAAATTGAAATTGTAAATCAAGGTAGAAATGGATCAATTTTCATTCAAAGGTCGACTGGTCGATATAAAATATTTTAGAGAAGTGATATGTGGGGATTTTTTTAGGACGAAAGCAGCGTAACGAGATCAGGTTTCCGATCCGACCGACTGAGTTCGACCGAAGTCGATCCGAACAGCGAACGAAGCTCATATTCAGAGAGTACAGCGAAGGAAGAGCCCATCGGAGAGGTGAGCACTCTTAAATTTATCAACTGGTTGTAGTAGCTTTGAAAAATAGCATTTTTGTCCATCCTGTAAAGCCCCTGCCTATCTAAACTTGGGTGATTAATAAATTATCAGTATGGTAAGGAACATTCATGACTGCACAACTGTAGAGCGTGGAGAAAATAATCGCCAACGGAAAATACGCAAGAATATTGATTGAGATTTCTTTTCGCTGCAGTAATTCCCCATTGGATCCAACTCTCAGTTTTATTGGCTAATTTTAGAACCAATATCCCTTCGCACGCTGGGGATGTACTTCGTTGAAATGAACTCTTTTTATCACTTTTTTATGACTGTTCAAAATTGATAAAAGTTTACCACAAATGACCCTTTTCCCAATTAACTCGCGCGTTTTCTTGAATTTTGTTTCCTCTCATATTCGCTATTGTAAATATACACCTGCTATTTCGTATCACCACCTGTTCTCATAATGTTCATATCTCCAAGTGACACCGCTAGCTCCTGATTTTCGTTGGTATGTTGCCCAATGGCCCATTTAATCCTATCTATGTTTCACCCGCTAATCGTGTGTTCCGATACTTCCCTACCCATTCTAGAGCAAGAATGTCAGTACGAAAGTTGGTAACGATGTGAGGGTGGCGAGTGATTCACCGAGTGAAACCGGTCAAAGCGAAATGGAAGAAGATGACGAGCAGGTATTTTCACTCTTTCTTTTTTTCAAGTGCATGCAAACTATTATATACCCCCGTTTTCCAACTCGATTTGTGCGTGGTGATGAATTTTACGAGGATTCTTCTTGTAGTATATTGTACAAAAATTGGCTGACATTCGCATTCGACGCGAGTAAGTGCAAGCGAGGATCCTAAAAATGGAATCAATCTGAAGATTGTTAGCTTTTGAATAGACTCCTGGCTTACAAAGCTGAAGAATTTCTGGTTTTAAATATTTTTCGTTCGCGGGAAAATATATTTTCAGTTCGTTTGGCTTCTGACGAACTGAGTAATGATTTGCGAGATTTAGGTCAAATGGCAGCCTCATGTTGAAAGAGAAGCTTGATCAATTATTGACGTTTGAAAAAAAAAGATTTTAAGCTCTCTTTTGAGCTACTATTGCCATTAATTTCGTTAGATGCTTGAGCAAATATCAGGGCCCAATCGACATTGACTGAGAGCCGAATCGTTACAGCTCGAAAAATTACATTTCAAAAATCACGTTCGACCTGACATTTATGAAAACGTATATCCTAATATCCAAAATGCGGGAACTTAATTGATGAATATGGAAACATTTCTTTTTTTTTATTTTGTCAATTGTAGTAAATTTTACGTAGGAGTTCTCGAAATTACTTATTCAGCAGACGGGGTAATATTGAACTTGCATAAAATGTACATTGTATAGATATAAATTGTTACATCGAAGCATCAACTGGCATTTTCCCAAGCCGTCAGCAACAAATTTTCTTCATCTAAACTACTAACCCTTGATTCACCTGTGGGAAATGGAATGATCAAGCTGTGATCAGATTAGTTCTTTGTCTTCTGCCAACTAGGTATCGCAGTCCGGTCTTAGGATTTCTGCGTTTTCTGTCAGCATATGAAGCTTACTTTTATCCTTAGGAATGCCGACGTTATATTATATTTACTACATTTTTATCCTGAAACTTGCTGAAAAGGCCTTTATATTACCATACATATTTTCTGGAATCAGTTGCGTCAGCTAATGGCCAAACCAATAGTGCCCCCGTAGCGTCTGTTGAAGGCGGGAAAAAATTAAAGAAAATGGACAAATAAGTCTTTTGAGCTCGGTCAATCTTTCTAATTTTGCCCACTCTTGTTGTGGCTATACCTTTTCACTGCGTGACGTTTGAAGGAGAAACACGTCGGATTCGAAGTTGATCCTGCAACTGGAGAAGTTGAGGACGGGCCCCATCGGCCGACGAGACTTCATCGAAGAGATACTCCCCATCATCTGAAGAACAAACGGATCAATCAGTCGGCTAACCTAGACAAAGATAAAGTGGCCGCCATCATTGCAAGCGTTAGTTCTTTCTCGTTTCCACCCGCATCATCAATGCTTCATTAAATTCTGCTTGCTTTTCTGTTCGTCATCTCATCTCGCGCCATCACCAACTGCTCGATTTGACGTTTCAAGCCAAAAACACTAGATCACATTCGATTCTTCCTTTCCGGTTCTGGTTTTAGCATTGTCGCTAGCTTGGGGGACCATCGTATATCATTCTGAATATATAATAATTGGATAGTAGGTATTTTTGGGGGGGGGGGGATATCTCCTACTGTATCACTGAGTACTTTCGAACCTCAAGTTCTCATCAGAGCCATGTGGAATTATTGGTGTCTGTAGAGAAGTGTAAAAAAATTTATTCTACGCGGATCAAATCTATGAACAATTGAACCATTCTTCAGGAGCAAATCTTTTAATCTTAGAAGTAATAACAGAATACTTCTCAAGTATTACGCGGAATGGACTTGAATTTGCTTTCCAAATTACGTGAAGTTGTGTTCTTTTTCTTCCTCTAGCTTTTGCTTCCATGACAGCTCTAAAACCAGAACAGGATTGTGAAAAATCTCATCGGTTTGATATTCTGTTCATTCCTTAGTAGATTAGTGTATTGCTTGTGTTTCGGTATTTCTAGCGATGCTTGTTTGTCCGTAATGCCTGTTCTACTTTACCTTATGATCTTGGTTTCAGTTCGTTTTTCGGTTACGTTTTGCTTCACAAAGGTTGCACGTTGTTTGTTGATTTTCGTTGATTGTCGGTGTTTCATCTTGGCTGGGTTTGCGTCGTTGTCCATTTCTGATTATTGAGGCAGTTTGTCTTCATTATGGTTCTTGCCTTTTTGTTTGGTCCTTTTTGTTACTAGCTTATCTCGTCATGTACTCGTCATGCCATGAGCTCTACAATGGTTCCGTTCAGCATCATACTTCATCATTTGCCAGTCTCCTAATCGTATTGGGATTACCGTGAACGTTCAACATTGCATGCCAAAGGTTGCATGATATTATTTGAAGCGCATACCTAAAAGGGAAATTTTTTTAGCAATTTTCTTGAGTAATATGAGGACTTATTGAATATTCAATTATTACACTTGGCATAACCGAGCATTTCGTGTGTCTCCTGGCCAGCTTAGTCGCAGCAGATAATTTTCTGTCGCAAACTGTAACAACAACTCTCAAATGAGGTGATGCTAATAGTGGATTATAAAAGGTATCAACTTTATGGCTACTATTAGCACAATGACGCAAAATATCTTCTCCACTCTCCAGGGCCATACATTTTTCAAACAAAATCGGCTTAAAATAGGATCGATGTATATTATATTTATGCCTTTTTTTAAATCGTGAATTGTAATATGCAGTAAGTCGTTTTCGTGATGTAATTTTTTTCTTAATGTGGTACCTGTGCAATGTCCTCAAGTGGTCTAAACGTCAATGTATAAATGGCTTCAGTCAGTCGCATTTAACTGTGGTATTTTATCAGCATGAGATCAATGAAAATTGATGAAAAAATAGGATCATATTAATCTAACAAAGGTTTTTTGCTTGTCACTATAGTTGAAGCTAAATTGTTGAACTCATTACTTATTTTGAGTAAGAATTCGCTATTCAAGGCTTCCTACTCTTTTTGGGTATTATTCAAGTGATATAATTTTTTGCAGGCGATGATCAAAAAGAAGGAAGATGTGATCAACGAGAGCGTTGACAACAGAAATACCAACGCTACACCGCCTGGTTCGATAAGCATACAAAGCGGTGAGTGAAGAGCAATAAAACACACAGGCGAGATATAGAAGATAATAGCCGTGAAACAGATAGGGGAAAACACCTGTACAACACTCATCGTTTCTGATAAGCTGGTTTCTCCCATAAAGAGCCCCCGCTGATTCATTCAGAGTTCGCGTGCCGATTCGAGCACATACCAGAGCTCAAGCAGTTCCTTAGTTATTAATGAATATTCGTTGTTTTTAGAGAGTGTCTCGCGTACTGTGCACATATTGGGAGTTGTAAATCGGTTGAATCATTAAATTTTTACCTCGTGTGCTGAAAAATTGAAAGCGTGTCAGAGATAAGTTGTTGAAGACGTGAATTGCAAGTTGACCAATGCCGTCTGTAAAGCGGAAATCTCGCCGGAAACGGGTTCATTACGCAAGTTCGTCAAATCATTTTCTATTAGTAGATTTACCGAACCAATAGTGTATATATTTATGATTTCGTTTATGATTAGTTAGCTTTGGGAAATTGCGGCTGAAAATGGACCTTTGTTGTTTCTTGGCCTTATGTTGGTCCTACATTAAAAAAAAATAGTGGGGAATTTTTCACACGTAGTAGAAACGTAAAATTGATGAAAAATGAGGAAAATACTATGGTGGAGAACAGAAAGCGTGGACTGCGATCTTGTTGTTTGTAACCAAATGTGGAAATTTCATGGAACTGACTGCAACTAATAATATTGCAGTCCACTTACTCCGTTTTGGCAAATGGCTCGAGCATTTGGAGGCAAACAGTCACGCTCACTATCAAATTGAACAATCTGGAATTCGAGGTGGTTTGGAGTTTTCAAGCAATACTTTTCTTATACGTTGGTTTGTTATCAGCGGTTGAGAATATTTACATTCAGCTCCGCTTAATCTTTAAAGCAGATCCACTTGAGTTAGATGAACCTACCTCAGTAGATCAATAATGTTATGACAGTTTTAACTGATCGAAGACATTTTCCTACTTGGAACGGCAATTTTTTCGTGAACTTATCATTTGAACGAATATGTCAGTTTTGTTGAATTATCTCTGAGAACCAAAAAGTCTCATTTGTCAATACATTGAATAATTTTACTGAAAATGCTGCTAGCTGTCTGATGCGACCTGAACTCTATTGTCGCTGCTTTTTATCTCACAGAAATTGATGGGGTCATTGACATTCGAGAGGAGAGACTTGAAATCCGCCTGGAGAAAACGAACGCTGGCTTGGGCCTTTCGATAGCAGGTGGCCAAGGATCTACTCCATTCAAGGGCGACGATGAAGGGATTTTCGTTTCTAAGGTTACCGAGGGCGGTCCTGCAGATTTGGCTGATCTCCGAGTAAGTCCATTCTCCTGTTAAAGTGTTGAATATTTTTGTTGTATTTTATGTTTCGGTTTATTGCGATGAAAATATAAATAGTTATTGCTTCCTTTACTGCAAATAAAATTATCCTGACTAAATAGCATGGAAAGTTAATTAGTGCGATATTCGAAAATGTGATAAAGAACCAGTAAAAAAGTTGTGCTTCTTTCTTTTACCTTCGCATTTTTGACGTAATTGTTTCCCCCATTCGGGCATCTTTAGGGCTACGCAGGGTTATCGATTGCCTATGATTCTTTCTTTTAGTATACCAGAATAAATCTGACTTTTAGTGCTATACCAATACTAAAAAAAATGTACAATTTTTTGTCTCAGAAAGGGGACAAAATCCTTGCGGTGAACGGTATTCCTATGTTGAAAATCGGCCATTATGACGCAGTTGAAGTGTTGAAAAATAGCGGCCCTGTACTGAATATCGTGCTGCTTCGAGAGACATCTAGACTTCTACCTTTTAATCAGGTAATTTAATATGTGGTCACTAAAAAATAATGGAGCACTTTAGAAAAAAAATCACCAGCAAATAAAGAATGCTCTGTTCATTCATCCTTTGAAAATTCCCTGCAGTTTTTTAAATCGTCTGATATTGATTGAATCTAAATTCTCCTTGTTTGCAGAGCGCGTTCAATCATCCTGGCGTAGACACTCCAACTTCGAGCTTGAGCACGAGTCGGGCACCGAGCGTTGCTTCAAACCATTCTTCCACTTACAACACAGTCACTCACAATGGCCCAACTCATCATCAACTCGACAAGGTAATAGGAATTTTTCAGTTCACGTTCCGCCAAGAAAATAAAATCCAAAATTACTATGAGACCAACGAGACATTCACTTCTATCTTTATGTAGTAATTGGAAGGGTCTGAAAAGTCAAATTCTGAACGGAGGTGAATGTAAAAGAAATTTTTATAGTACTATACTCGGAAACACTTTCTGAACTGGTGTCTGCGGTAAAAAAATAATCTTGAAAAATGAATGAAACTCAATGAAATTTCCAGGAAATCTTCTCCTAGTAAATGTGCAAAATAAGTCATTTCCGTGTTTTGGGTAACACCCATTACTCCCAAGATAGCACCGTTCAAAGTTTTTTTCTGTACGATTTTTACAAGCTATAAGAGTCAATATCTTTTAAATGTTCGTAATGGCAGGCAGATTATCCGTGATTTTTTGTATATTGGGGCACATACCGTACCTCCTCGTTAGAGCTTTTTTGCACGATTTTGCCAGTGCTTATTTTGTATTTTGATTTTTACAGCTGCATAAATCAATATAATTGATTTAATTGGAGCGTTTTCGATTTTTGTGGGTATCCTTGCTGAAAAGTTGACACGATTCTACAAAACTAGTTTTCGCTTGGTTGTCGTCGCATCTATTGTCGTAGAGGGGTTGTGAGGGGGAGAAAAACTAGGCGACTTATTCTCCAGGTTTTTAATGGCTGGCCGAGCACTTTCGCCCATTCGGGCATCCTCAGGGCGACGTGGAACCATGGGCTGTGGACCTCATGGTTCCACGTCGCCCTGAGGATGCCCGAATGGGCGAAAGTGCTCGGCCAGCCATTAAAAACCTGGAGAATAAGTCGCCTAGTTTTTCTCCCCCTCACAACCCCTCTACGAAAACTAGTTTTGTATAGTGTGGATCAACCACATTACTTCTGCTTTATACGGGTTTTCACAATTTAAATTTTTACGTCATTTTTGAATGACGCTTGATTATCCCTACAGGACTGGTTATACAGTTTTGGGTATTGTTGCTATAAAAATGATCCAGTTTCAAAAAACGTGGCTTCTTTCGTTAGGCTCACATACTCCAATTCCGCATGGTCAAGCATTGGTGCGTGTTTCTATTTTCGATTCTCCTGGCTAGTTTTAAAATATCAGTTGTAGGTTACCAAGTTGAGGCCTTTGTACGAGTTTCTTGAGTATACAATTAGTTATACCTGTACCGACTCAAACATGGAAGTACTGTGTGATCTATGCACACCAGTGGTTCTATGGATTTTATGGATAAGTATTAGGTCAAATACTCTGGAAAATTGTCATTAGATAGCTGAGTAGTTTAAGATAGAACGAGTTGATGTGTGTTGACGTGAAATTTAAGCTCTTCAATGGACTCAAAGTCAATGTCTAATTCAGGGGCTTTTGTAACCAACTTCCGCCGGCGACCTTGCGATCTACATATTTCTCCTCTGTGAAAAGAATCCCTAACAATGGAATTGGGAGTATCTGTTCAATTGTAGAGGTTCCACGCATTACCTCGGTTCCTGTAATGGCTTGTCGAATTAGCGAGTGACGTGTATGTAGTAGTTGTATGCGAGTGAGCGAGTATTGGCTCGAATGGGAGTGGGAGGTGTTTATTCTTCATTCTGCCTCCAACAGTTCAATCGGTCGTGTGTCTGTCACCTGTCTCGATTAAATTCGCGGCGATTGTTAAATGAATAATTCTCTATTTACATAAATTAGTATTGCAAGTCGTAGTTTTCATTTATTTCTGTCGACGATCCAATAGCGTTTGGGAGACATTTTTATATGACCTATTGGACAAAAGGTCTTGCCGACTTGTATAGTGCGGCTCTCCAACTTCTTCATGACAATTCATTGCAAGCGATCGAACTGGTAAAATAAAAAATAAAAATATCCCATTTGCACTACTTACACTGTATTATTTAATCAAGAGAAAATAATAAAATAGACAGAGATAGCCAGGAGAATTTCAAATATAAAACAAAATCACATTTCATCTGTCACTTGTGTTATTTGACTTGAGCTCGAAGAAATTTTATTAACATTATAATGTATATAATTATAGTGTTCGTAATTATTAGGGAATGTAATTATAACTCCATTATTTGCTGATCCCATGTGCCGAAAGGAATTTCAAAAAGTTCTACTCAGTTCGCCCTGTTCTAATTTGTTCTATTCTGCTTGATTGAAAATATCTGCGAATTCTTATCATTTGTTTGGTTTGTGCTCTCAAGCTCTGCGATTTTCAAGTGCCATCTTAAGAACTATTCGTTCCCAAGTGGCCGCACCCACATCTTTATCTACGATACTGAACAAAATGAGATTTTGGGGTTATCTAATAATATTTCAGTTCTGTGCGTATTAAATACAACAGAAATATCATTTTTGATCAGAGATAAAATTTGATCATGCTTAAATTAAATTATTTGCTGACCAAAGTGAGTCAAAAGAGATTATACTAAATGGATAACTTGTAGGTTGACTTCAGTTTAAAGGAGAGACTAATAAGGCCAAGTGTTCTCTATAATTATTATTCCTCACCAAGCACTGTCGTTTAGGGACTTACCACAAGGACTCTATGACTCTAGGACCCTAAGAGGTGAAAATACTCAGCAAGATATAAGAATTATTAAGAGCCGCCTTATAGTTCCACCTTCAACAAGGTGTTATTAACAATTGCATGTCAACTAAAATATTATATAATCTCTGAGCTTCTATGTTGGCTAATCACAAGTTTATTTTCTTGTTCTAGCTGAAACGAGGGGACTATGAGGTACGAAAGCACAACATCTACGTCACACTCATTAGAGATCAGAATGGTCTTGGATTCAGCATCGCTGGTGGAAAGGGATGCCCACCGTACAAGGACGATTCAGATGTAGGTTTTAGTGTTTGTAAATCTATCTAAATTATAGAGCAATCACGCAGAAAAAATTAATTTCCTGTCAAACCACTTAAGGATTGCTCTTAATGAATTTTTCCCCATTTCAGGCCATTTACATATCGAGGATCACTGAGGGAGGCGCTGCCGAGAAGAATGGTAAACTGCAAGTGGGCGATCGGCTGATTTCTGTGAGTACTTAGCTCAATGTTTGTGTTGCTATACATTTCTCAGAATAATTCAATTTTAACTTATATCTTTGTTTAATTCCAGATCAATGGCGTGGAGCTGGATGGGGCCCGTCACGACCAAGCTGTCTCGATGCTTACAGGGCTCGAGAGGTTTGTCCGTCTGGTCGCTGAACGTGAAGTCATCGTGCCAAAAGTCAGTTCACCTCAGCCAAATCAATCGCCTGGTGCTAGAAAATCTCCAAGGTAAATAATTGTATCCGTTATTGATATCATTGCAGAGAAGTCCATAGTTTTCATCAAACCATGTTTCATTTTATTCCCCCTTTTACCTCCTAGTTTTCAAATACTTTCCCGAAAATCTAGAAACGTTGTATTTTCTCTTGTTGGTAAACCACTTTCTGATTACAGAATCATCCCAACGCGATCTGAAAAATACCAAAACGAAGCTGACCGGTCGTCCACGCTTCCAACATCAGGAACTGCACCTTCCCCTCCACGTCCACTCCCTCGTCGCAATCTTGTGTCACAAACGTCATCCGCCTCTGAATCGGAATCACCAGCTCCAGTAGTTGAGGTATGTTATCCATGTGCATTTAAGTTTCCTGTTGAGTCAAGAAAATTCGCCATTTTATATTCGTGTTCACAAAATTGAAATTCACTTTCCACAATGAGGAAACAAGAATGCTCAACTTATGTGTTAGTTTTTGATCTAGCTCACTCCCTTTTAATCAGTTGCATTTTCTGTGATTTCCAAAACGATCGCACCTTTGTGTTGACCTCGATCCAGTCAAACTATCGTGTTCACCGTCTCCATTGTTCATCCTTCCTTTCCCTCTCGCTTAAACTGAAAAATAGTCACATTTTATCTCCCTTCATCTTACTACTGACTGTGTCTCTCTTAATTTCATTGCACACAATTTTACAAACATTGTGCGTGTATTCACACGCTGGCGGAAAAAAGGAACACGGAAAGAGTGCACTGTGATCTGTTTGCAGTCAAGAAGGGCAACTCCACTCTCTTCTGGTTTTGAGTAATCAGATTGCAGTATGCTCTTTCCCTTTCCTCATCTCCTTTCCTCGTGTTCAAGCTTAATTGCTCTATTTGTCTGACAGAAGAGAGTGCAATTTTTCATCCTAGAAGACTTAATTGATGATGGGAACGTTTTTTGCTAAACCCAGCGATTTTTCAAGCCAGCTGGAAGATTGGTGCTAGTGAAAAAATTGCGCTATGAATACCTAAAATAACTCTATTAGATTTTTATTATTTTTCAAGTCATTGTCCTACATTAAGCCCGTCTTCTTTGTGATTTGAGTTAAATTGGTCAAAATCGTTTTCCCTACTTTCACACTCTCATCATCTCAAGTTTCTCAACTTTTTGGATCAACATTTGAAACTGCTTCTTTATGTGACTATAGCTTTGGTCTCGTGATTCATTGCTGCCATGCTGCCGCACTTGCCCATGCTTTTCGTTCCTTACTGTTGACTTTTTGTGATGAATTTACCCCGTTTTCGTTTCATTTGACTTGTACATGCTCCCTTGATGTTCAATGTGCATGGGAATGATTTAATGTGGTTTTTTGGACCTTTCGACTGTGTGTCCCCTTCGTCCATCCGTACCTTTGGCCAAACAGCAGAACAGAGACGAGATTAAATTGGGTGAGCCGCGAACGAAACCGATGACGAGTGAAGAATTCCAAGCGTTGATTCCTGCCCATTTCCTGAGCTCCGGAGGCGGCTCACGTACAACAACAACTGATAAGAATGATAACGGTGTTGGCAAGCCTGAAGCCACAATGGTCACGTTGACAATCAAAGCGCCAAATCCTGGGTTGGCTAACGGCATCGAATTTCCAGCCGCCCCGACCAACTTGGGCCGTGTTACAGAAACAATCACAAAAAGCACTCTGACTGAAACTGTCGTCACGAGAATCACTGACAACCAATTGGCCGAGTCTGTAATTATCGAGGTAAGTTGTTCGACTTCGTATACAACAAAGTATAACACCTTTATCTACTTTCCTGAAAGCTGTTGCAAAAAAAAATTGAAAAAGAAATTGATTGATTGAAATAATTATTACTTTTTTAAATCATTAATCTTGTTTCATGACCATTTTGTGAACATTTGTAGTTGAACGCATTACAAAAACTACGTAAACATGGGAGTAAAAAGAATTCTAGATCCGTATTGGGATTGTAAATAAATATATTATCATTCTGCGCATTAATACTGATCTGCTTATCAATATTGCATTGACTGTTTAGCTTAGTGTAACTAATAATTATTGTACAGTTTGATTAGTATGAACACCCTAAAATCAATCGTCAATGGTGATCTAATCACTTGTGTGGTCAGTATTTGCATGGCACTAGGACAGTACGGTAAAGGTGTTATTGGAACCTCACATCCTTGTTCTTTTGAGTTTATCCATGTTCCTGGTATGTGTTGTCTTGAGGCATGTTAATTTCCTAACGTTGAAAAGAAGAGTTGCTCTCAATGTTTACTTTAGTTTCTAATCCAATTTAAAAAAAAAAAAAAAAAAAAAAAACCGAGTGGCCGGAAGGCTTGTTTAATTAAACGCTTGAATCCATGGAAGATGGGATTCATTTCGCGCAATTAAGAAATTAATTTTCTAGAGGGTAGTTTGATTTTTTGAATGGTCGACTCTTCTTTTCTCATATTTGTGACGTTTATAACCTGTGTGTAATCGAACCATAGCTGATGAATTTCTACTGATTTTGTGTTAACATTGCGTGAGGTTCCAATCGGATTTCATCTATCTGCTAAATAGGCTGTAAATAATATGCTCTCAAGTACTCATTCTGATCATACGTTTATTCCTTCTGTTTGTGATTAATTTCCTTGCTTTTGATTTATAAAAAGCATCCTCAGGTAAAATTTTGAAACTTGTAAACTTGATCATGACAAGTTAAGTTTGAACATGCTTCAATGGAGAGGGCGTCTAGAAAACCTTGGCGCCCTGTAGTCAATTATAATTGATTCGGATTCGTGTCCTGCAAGCTGGCAAGAAAATCCAAGCGATCATTTTAAAAGTCAGTTACCCTTCCCAACCACACTGGCTGTTTTCTTTCATGAATAATTATAATTGTAAGTGAGTTTTATAAGCTCTCTCGAGGAGTTTCAGGTAGACCAGTATCTATCTACAACTTCAATACTCATTGACGACAGGTTATCAATTCAAAAAACCAGTTCGCAGCCATAGTAGACTGGTTAGTTGGGTGCTATCGATTTTCCATAATCAGCTATCTATATTAGCTGGGATCGCTTATGTAGCTTCTTAAGGTGGGCAAGCTGGTTCCCTTGACGCCTGCTCCATTAGACTTACGATAAATACCAAAGGGCATATCCCATAGCGCCAGAAATTTTTTAAACTGACTCATTTGCATTGAAACGCCTATTCAGTCGATAAATGAATTCGTTTGCATGCGATGATTAACGTCTGCATTTTACCACCTTTAATTGAATGTCTCATGTGAATAACTGCATCTCTGCTTCTTAACGGCAGTTTCTGTGTGTTATAATCCATTTGCCTCACTCTAATTGCTCCGCATCATGGTACTCGCTTTGATAACGCTTTGGCTGAATAATCCAAATCATCGTCTTTTGTCAATCAATTCAAACCGTCAAAATAAATAGAATAATAATAATGTCGGTTAATTGTTTGGGATTTTGACAGTTAAATGCTCTTGGATTAATCATAGCGAGTAGTTATTATTGGGGAAAGGTAAGTTATCCGTAAAAATCGTCTCCTATCAGGTTTATTTATGGTCATTTGACTTATAACGTGAGTGAAATCACAATAAGATTTCTGGGTCTTGGGGTGGGAAGAAGATTGAGCATCGGTGTAATAAAATTGACTGACCTATTAAACGTTTTCATGGTGGGCAATTTCACTTGAAAAATTTACGTTCTTGCGCATAATCTGCTTACGGGATTATAATTTGTGTAAATCGAATAATGCAGGGGTGTACTGTAGGAAAAATTTAGTCTCAGTGGTTTACAGTTTGGAAATAATCTTGTAACATGGTGGTGGTGGGACAATCCTGATATGCACCACTTTTAAGACGTCACTATACAGGTAAGTGCAATGTAGAAAGCATCAGTATTTTGACTACGCAACCGCAAATATCCACAATCACAATACCTCCGTGTGCGAATGTTAGTTCGAGTGGATAAATTTGACTAATATGAAACGTCTGAACTCATGTACTAGCTAATGTTGAACAATCTGTTTCCAGGTCAGCAAATTTCTAGTTTTTATTTGGTTGATCATAGTGATAATTTGAAATTTGTACACCAGGACGTGACATTAGTGAGGGATAAATCCTTGGGCTTCAGCATCATCGGAGGAACTGACCATTCGTGCATCCCGTTCGGCCGAGATCAGCCTGGCATTTTCATATCCCACGTAAGTTTCTCTTGAATCGTCTTGATATAGCTTTAGGTCGACATGGAGCAATAGGGTCCACAGCCAAGTCGGCTCAGTCGCTGGGTTTTAATTAAATCACATCTTGTCTGCCTGGTTTCCCTATTTCCTGTAATATTATCGTTCTTTCTGTGTGTCATCTGTTTGTAGATTGTACCTGGAGGAATCGCTCATCTATCGGGCAAGCTGAGAATGGGTGACAGGATACTGAGAGTGAACGGAGAAGATGTCGCCAAAGTGCAACACCAGGAGGCAGTAATGGCTCTTCTGAAGCTCACAAAAAACAATGAAATCACGCTCACCGTCCAACATGATCCTCTCCCGGAGGGATTCCAGGCAAGTTCATCTTCCTAAGTGATGTTAGGGCCTTCATACTAACTTTCTAACTGTAGCAGTTGCAAAGGAGTGGAGAGTTAGAGAGGGTTTGATCATATATGCGATGATGGTCTAAAAGCAATGATACCTATCAGTAAAAGTTGCACTATTGAGAGAAATCAGGCAGGGGAATAATTTTCTCCTCATGAAATTACCACAGCTGAAGTATATGCAGTAAATCGGGGATATGGTTGATACTAGAAATGCTGCTTTGTTGCCGAGCTTTTGGAAAATATATTTCTATCATCAGGAATGCAAATGGACATTGGGCAGACTGCGTTCCAAGCCCTTATAATGGAAATATGTTTTCCGAAAGCGAGGTGTCTTTTGTCCCTATACCTGTTTTTCAACTGCATTTACTGAAGAAAGGGTCGATAAGCCATCATCGATACAGCTGTACGTTGATAATATTATTATCTTGATTATTGTAGGAGCTGACTATCGTGCGTCAGGATGGTGAAAAGCTTGGTATGCATATCAAGGGTGGACTGAGAGGCCATAAAGGCAACCCGTTGGATAAGACTGATGAAGGTGTTTTCATATCAAAAATTAATTCTGGAGGTGCTGCCAAGAGGGACGGAAGATTAAAGGTAAGTGATTCTATTTAAGTAGAAACGATTTATTACCCTTCACACGATCACACAAAGATCCTAGTGTATGGTTACCATAATGGGTTAAAATTATCCAATAAACTTTTCCTAGGTTGGTATGAGACTGCTCGAGGTGAATGGAGCTTCTGTGCTCGGTGCTAGCCATCAAGAGGCTGTCAATGCTTTGAGGAATGCTGGTCAGAAAATCAGTCTAGTTGTTTGTAAAGGTTGGTAACATAAAAATTTAAAAAACCACCTGTGTCCCTCTATAGCAATTGAAATATTCTAAAAGACGGTTCCGTGCTTTTTTAGGTTATGATAAGAATGAAGTCGACAGGCTACAGGCGGAGGGCAAACTTTCAAAAGAGAACAAATCTGCATCCCAGAGCGTGTCTAGCCTAGACCGAGAAGCTGAAGACAGCGAGACTATAAGAAAAGTGAGTATCTTACGACAGCAAATGCAAGTTTTTATGAACTGATTTTATGAACTTTTATGATAAATTTAACACTCATTTCTTTCAGGAGCAAGAAATGAAACAAGAGCTTGTCGCATGGGAGAAAGAGGAAAGTGCCAAGAAAGAGAAAGAGAAGGAGCTCAAGGAGCACAATATGGAAATTGAAGAGTACAACAAAGACAAATCTACCCCTGAGAAGGTAAATTTTTGTTAAAAATTTTTTTGATTTTGAAAGTTCCGACCTGAAGGCATTGTATCATTTTTGTTTTTCAACAAATGGTGGCATTTCAGGTTATGGATGTGGTGCGAGCGGCTGAGATGCTCGCGTTGAATAGTGGCTCTTCGACTGCTGCCAACGAATCGACAGCGATCTCTGCCACCTCAAAGCCAAAATCTCCAGGCGGCCCAAAATCTGGCGATTCCCTCAAGACGACAACAATCGTTATGAGCAAACACACGCTGGAGCCACATTCCGACAAAGTTCCGTCAACAACCTCTGCCAACCCCGCCAATGATGTAAGTACCTATGGTTTTCATACAACGACCAACTTCCATTCAATTTACATCTCAAGTTAAAATCACCCAAGGCTTTTTGAAAGTATCTCTACAAGTTTAAACACATTTCATCTGATACATTTATATTTTAACTCAATTGAATGATTGAATTAATCGACAAACGATTACTTGATTAAATCGGTTGAACTTTTTTCGTGTGTGTTTTTTAATTCAACTGAAATTCACCTTATAGTTCTGTAGCTACAAATTATATTCACTATTCATGATACACGAATTTTACCATCTCAAAAATATCTTCCTATTATAATTTTTGTATGATAATTTTCTTGATCGACTTATACATAATGTGCATTTTTATTGCCACTTATCGCCATTTCAGTGCCATTGTTATGTCGTGGCTATTCGTTCCTTTGACGCCTTGAGCACATCATCCGCAGTGAACACTCATTACACCGTCCATTGCTTACGTTTCCCTTTGTTATTGTGTTCTGTTCTCATTCGCCGTTTTTATTTGTAAATTTGTTTTTATCTGTTCATTCCCAGTTTTCGTTTGGTGATTTTTCAACTGTACATGGTTTTGCCCGTCCGCGTTTTCCCCCGATTTTTTTAGCTTTGGTTGTGCAAGAAAGTGAGCTTGCTTGTCCGTGTCCGTTCTCGAGTGCCCGTATTTTCAAACACCATACGTCGGAATTGAAGTTCTTTGTGTTTTGGAGCGTTCCAAATTTCCATCGCTTGGTCTTCTTGTCACTGCATGTTCTGTACGTCTCGTCCCTTCTCTGTTTAAAAAAATTTTCGAGAGTTTTCGCTCTACCTGCTTTTATTGAGAAGCATTGAAATGAAGTTGTATTTCCAGCAAGTTTCGTGTGTTATCTGCTGTGACGGGAGCATAAAATGAACTCGCTTCCCGTGTTGATTAATTTCATAGCCTACCACTACCAATTAGATGGTATTGGTGAAAGTGAGAAAAAATGTGATTTTTTTGGGGGATTCATTCAGCATGATTACAAATTATTATTAGACATTCTGTTTGCTAGTTATTAATAAACTTAGTTATTGAGGACGCCTTATCCACAGCTCTGTGTTTCCTGGGGCATCCCGGCATGTAGGAAAACTCCTTCTGACTACTCGTACTTCCTATTAAGTACTTCATTTATTGGCTCTGTCACAGTTCTGTAGATTTACCTTCTAGAGAAAGGAGAAGGGCGACGATCTTCTGTTTCAGCACTAGAATTCCTTCAGGTGATTTCACCAACACTAGAAGATTTCTGTCGAGATTTCTATTCGCTCCTACAAACGCTGATTCTTACAATATCATTCAAGTTCTAGATCTCGACTGCTGATTTTCGATCGGCTTGTAGTGGAAATCTATGGAACTGTCATATTTTGACATTTTTCTCATATCTTGCTTGCTATGAGAGTATACTCACGATTGAAGATGATAGTTTCTGGAGCCTGAGGTGTGGGACCATTTAGATTCAACTACAGCTCTCAGCGAGGACATGAGTACAGCTGTTTGCTACGTTCAGATTGTTGGCCAGCTTGGAAGTCTCTCTGTGCTCCTTGGTTATATTATTCTATGTATCAGTGTTCCATACATAGAATGTAGTGTTCCTCTAGTGCGAGGGTTACATTATCAAGGCTGTTAAAAAACGGATGTTGAATGTTTCTCACAGAGTGGGCTTATCAATCGATTGGCTGGCCAATGTAAGACCTGAAGCTTTTCGTTATCATCAGACGTATTAGGAAAAAGTTAATGGTAGAAAAATTGAAGAAGTAGAAAAACCAACAAGTACCAGTCCAACTTGACACGTAGATCTGAATCCGATTGAGGATCATTCTTTATATATCCAAGTATGATTATTAGAAACGACTTCGTCAGTTGGTCAATTCTCCAAGTCCTTCTCCTCAATTCTATATCAATTGAAGGGATGCGACTTTTCCTAATGGCGGAGAAAAATTTCCCCATGGTTTGAACCAAAAAATAATAACCTCTATGTCACGCCACCATTGCTAAGAGTAATGGAGAAAAAATGTACTTGTCACCAACAAAAATGCCTATGATTCTCTCGTTTGATTCACCGCATGTTGTGCTGTCAGTCTGTGGCTCGAAAATATACCCCTTGCATAGACTCCCTATGTTCTATGACTGATTTACTCCCAGTTCAACAGTTAGTTCTGTAGCCCAATCTTTCACTGATTTCTGGCGTTTTGCCTCATCGATCAGCGCCACGAAATTGACAACATAAGTATGAGTTTTCACCTATTTTAGAGAGAAATGTGTTTCATGCTATGGAGGGTTTTTTCTCGTTCGGCCAAGTGTGCCTTATCTTGTTGTAATGTAGCTCCTCAAATCTTTTGTATCTACAATGCAGTGAGGCTTTTATTAGTTGATGACATCTTAATGATGTTTCAAGCCGTTAAGATGATGATAATGGATTAAAAAACATTGGTAGACTCTCGATCTATCATGACCACGCTTAAATAAATTAAATATTAAATTAATTCAGTTGAAGATCTTCCTCGCGTGCAGTTTGTTGGTGCAGTGCACAAATAGCTATTATATCTCTCTATCATTGCTCTCGCCAAATACTAGTGGTTCCATTACTTAAACGTCCTATTTCTTGCAAGTCAGGTGTTCAGATTGCTGCTTCTCATTATTGGCTGTAAAGACTCGCTTACAATTATGAAGATCATTGGTTGGGTGAGAGTCTGGTGTAATTAAATTGGATAACCTCTATTGTATATGTTGACCTCATCACCGTACGCTTGGTTTGGTCATTTATTTTGGTAAGATCGGGAAAATGTGATCATCATCCATCAACGTTTATATTCACCTGTGCCTTCCTACATCATAAGGGGGCTTTTTCCCTCATCGTGTCCGTCCGCACCTTGTGGTCTACAAATATATATATTTGAATGATCATAGTTCAACCCATAACATAGACGCCGTTAACTATTTCACTGGAAGAGTTACTGGCGTAGTTCAAAAATTCTATAATTTTCATCGATCCTTTCGTTCAAATATATAACTATCCTTTCTATGAAAATATTTTCGGTACACTTTAGTAATGTTTTATCCAAGTTGTGAGCGTAGCCGTACTCATTTGATTTCGTGTAGCAAAACTTACCTGCAGATTATGTTTAGCCTACCATAAGACTCGACTGCTAGTTTTAATTCTAGCTTCCTCTTTCGTTTTGTTATTTTAAATAGATAGCTTTTCAATGATATTGGTCCTTCCCAGTTTTTCTCCCTTGTGAATTTTTCTCTAGGCTATATTATATGATAAGGAAATATGCTCGCACGCTATTTGTAACCTCTCTTTGTATTTCACAATGTACATTATACTTTTCCTCGCTCGGAGAGAAAATGCTGCTACTCGATTTGTACATTTTATATTGGCTGCTCCACCCAAAAGAAGCCTGCTCTCTATGTACAGCCTGCTTGTCGCATATGGTACCACGTGGTTTGCATTTTGATACAGTCTACTGATAGAATCCCCTGCCTGAAAATATTGCTCTGTATGATAATATCACTAATTGAGGTTTCAAAACAGATAGCTTGATACAGTCTAGAAGTGGCTTCAATAGCGCTATTACATGTTGAGAACCTGACTCCAAAAATGCATTGTCCATTAATTTGGAAAGTATATTTATTTTTTATGATTTTATTTCACTTGTGAAACTTCTACTGAATAAGATAGATTTTTCATTTTGATTTGATATAGGAAATTGTCATCTCCTCTGTTGGTGTTATTCTTGATCAACATTTAATGAATATCTGACGCTTTACTGTCAGATTGGATGGTATTTGAAACCCTAGGGTTTTTTCCTACTATAAATCCCAAACTCGAATTCATCCAAAGAACATTGCTTTCCATTGACATTATTTCAACTTTTGATATTTTTTTTGGTTCTGTTTCATTTTGTTATTTTGGCCCGCTTACTGTATTTAAAAAAGGAAAAAATGACATTGTCCACGTTGTGCGATCTTTCTAAATGCAGTGGAATATAATGTTAAATTATAATTAAATTTGTTCTTTTTTTTAGTGAGCATCTACCCAAGATGTATTACTGCCCATGGTCATTGTGAATCACTCTAGAATTGAATAATAATACGATACGTTAATCTTATTTTTTTGTATTGGAAAATTAATAAGCCCTTATTATTATTCGAATTTGTTTTGATCGTTAGCTTGATCCTAGTATTTTGTTATTTGTTTACAGTTCCCTGACTCAATGTAGAAATAGACGAAGAAATTATTTACTGAGAGCATGGTCTGGTACCAGTCATTCGTCTCAATCCATGCCCAAATTAGTGCCAAGTTTATAGAGGCAGTATTCGCATGAAATCGACCCCAGTCTCTTTAAATGACTACCTTTTATTTTCTATTTGTAGCATGATGAAATCCTTTTGTACTCTACCGAGAGACAGATTATGTTCAATTATTGAATTGCTTTGAATGAAAAATCGTTCGCTCCTTGGAAGATAAGAAATCCGTCAATTCTCAAGAAAAATTTCGTTTTTTATTTTACAATTAAATTTGTTTTTTTTTGTTGAATCAAAAAATTTTTTTGCGTCAAACATTTCAAATTTTGGTTTGACATTTTTGTGATCAGAATTAGGTTTGCTATGTACATTATATAAGTCTTACTAGTTCGAGGCGCTCTATCGAGTTTAGGGCTCCTCGATGTGATAAGTTAGAATTTTCCACTTCGAAAACCTCAATCAAATGCTTGGTACACTTTTACCCCTCTTCCCTCTTTGTATTTTATTACGCCTCTGGATTGCTTCGACTCTGTTACACTTGGCTGTTATTATTTTTTTTTTTAGCATCTTCTGAAACGCATAAATGTACATCATTTTCTAGCCGACCTACTTTTCTTCTCATTTGTCGTTCATATTTCCGTTTGCTCGGAATTTCCTCTATTTTTTGTGACACGAATTCGACTCTTGGTGACGAAATATGCGATTGAAAATGATGCGTATTCGTGAAAATGTTTTTGTTGTCGTGTGTTGTGCAGAACGGCGAAGAAAAGGGGCCCCCTCTTTAGCACCCTCGTTGCTAATAGACATCATCTCATTCTAACATCTCCTGCTGTCATTCAACGTTCAACATCAGCATTAACCAGAAAAAGCCCTCCCAATCGTGATCCTGTTCTTGTAATGTAATGTTATACTAGCGTTTTACTATATAGTACCATACAAATAACTTCAATGAGGCTGTGTTATTACGAGTAACGCTATATCAAGACCAACGGTCCTCTCACCGGTCGACGTTTTTAAATTTGAATGTAATTTTTCTTCATATTTTTTGATCAATGTTAATATTATTTTGACAATGGTTAGCGATTCTTGTCTCTTGGGTACATTGGCAAAATGCGGGTTATTCAATTGATTTTGTTCTGTCGCTTTCGAAGGAGAGTTAATGCTTTTGAACTCTAAAAATATAAATATACACTCAAATATTAGGTTTTAATCTATTTAATTTAAGTTGCGTACCAATTGGCTATGCTTCAATCTTGTGGAAATTAGCTTATTGTAATATGATTTTCCGTTGTCATACTCATGCGCTACAGGGTGTGAATAAAGTTTGTGAGGTACTATCTTCGAAAAAGGTTATCCTAACCATGGAAAAGCTCTGAATCAATCGTTCTCCGTAGAGTTAACTAAAACTCTTCTTCAACAATAAAAAAATATTTTTTTCTAATTTATCAAGTTTTGCCATAGTACTCTAGACATTTTCAGGTTCAACCTGTAATATTTGGAAATTCTGTGATAAAGTTATTAGTCACTGGAAAATGATTGTTAGGTAATATTCGATTAACTCGATGTATTTCTGCCGATGGTCCTTTGCAAAGTTCAAAACGGGTATGCTCCAAATTTTACGTCTAAACCAAATTTTATTTTGCGTTTAGTGACGCGCTGTTAGCCAGCTATTGCTTCTGTTCACTGCAAAGAAGCGGATCACTTTCGCTCTCAACCGTTTTTTAATCATCCGACCCCTCTAATAAATGTTACTGCTATTTTGTCTCGGTTTTCGGACCAAACAGATGACGATTTGCCAAACAGGTTTTGCATTTAAACGGAACGGTCTCTCTCGCTTCGTTGAAAAATTACTCAGATTATTAGGAATTTTTTTAAAGGATTGAAAACATATTGCACTGCTTTCCATTGTCAAAACTGATTTTGATGTTCCAAAGAGTGATCGATTGTCAGTATCAATGTTCACAACAAAATGTACCAATGCATTATTAACGCTTATTATTGCTAAAATAAATTATATGAAAAAATGTGTACATAAAAGCATAGCGGGTATTGTAAATAAAATATAAATTTGTTGTAAAATTACTTTCCCTGTGGAGGAAAATTGACTTGTTGTCAAAGTTGAGCTGTCCAAAGGGATGAATATTTTATAATTTTAATTCAACTTATCACCACCAGAATGTGTGTAAATCGGTGCCAAAACGTTCAACAAAATCCACTGTGAACTTGGAAAAAATGTTGTGAAATTAGGCTGCATGTTTGTTATCTTGTTACTAAAGGGCAGAGTGAAAGACTATGTTCTCAATTTCCTCGTGCAATTAATTAGGTTACTATTATTTATAATTGATGCAAAGGAGGAATCTGATTGTGAAATATTACAGCGAGCAATGCGACCCTGTTTTTTGTTGAAAATAGGATTTTTCTGTAATGAAAATCAGATCTGCCGAAAATTTTCTCGTTTGAGATGCTTTTCAAACAGTGAAACGCATTTTTATTTTGAAAAAATCTTTGGAAAATCAGGCGTGCTTAAAATATGCAGACGTAATGAATCTTCTAGTGTATTGAGGGTAAGGAAAAAATCACTTTTAGTCGGACTTCAAAGTCAGTGTTTATTGCTTGTTGGGCATTTTCTCCTCCTTGAGTACTGTCAGTGCTTCTTAGGGCGATTAGGGATTCACATCTAGGATATCAGCTCGTCAATGGTTTTGTTACGCGTGTGAAGCAAATTGAAAATCCTTGAAGATATTTTTTTTCACTATGGCAAAAAAATAGTTTTTAACCCCTGCAATTTTTTTTCACCGACTAACTGTTATAGGCTTGTGACTTCAGTTTTGCCACCTCCCTTTACAATATTTAAGTAATAAAACTGAAACGCACTATTTGTTTAAAAAAAAAAAAGTTCAAACTTTATTCTTCATTTGTTTTTCTCCGCCAGTTTTCAACATTCAACGGGTCGCTGTCGTGTCTCTGTAATAATTGTTTTTTGAAAATTAGCGTGCTGAATGAGTCCGCATTAGCTTGTTATTTGTGTGATAATAATCGTTGCATTTCTTCGTATTGTTAATCTAATAGTCCCTCTAACGAGCCACTGAAAATTCACGTTGGGTTGTTGACGTTTTTATTGAACTTGAACAGGGTAACACTGCGGTCGGGGGAAATTCCAAAAAAAAAATCTATTTTTTGACACTCGACCTAAGTTGCAAATCCGCCATTTCAGCCCGAAGGTTGCGAAACAAATTTTTCCAACCAAGTTTAATTATAGCTGTTGATTTAAAAAATTTTGTGTGATATTGGAGGTGCGAAATCATACATCTTGATCATAATTGTGATAACAATTGTCGAACATTTCACTCAAATTATCATTCCGTTATAACAGTTGGTACTTTTTTTATGACGAAGTACCAAAAAAGAACGTTCCTTAATTCTATCTTCCTCGTACCGCTAGGTAAAATCAACTGATTGAATTCAAATTCTAAAATCGTGTTCGCTTAGTTCAAAATCACCGCTCGAAATGTGTTACGCGTTTTCAATATTCATACATTGCTCCAATTGGATATTACGTTTTATTCTGGTATTATCTAGTGTTAAATATCGCCTTTGTTATAGCGATTTACCTCGGGGTCTCAAGTGACAATTTTACACGACTAGGTTTTCCGTTTTTGTCTTGTGGACAATTTTCAAATACTCGATGTGACCCATCCATATTCATTTTTTGTTTTAGCTCGTAAAACGGTTGAAAAAAAGTTGATAATATTCCTCAAATTGTTATACTAGTTATTAAGGGATTATTCTATATTCTAAACGAAAGAAAAAAAATATGGAAAAATAAATGAAGGAATTGTGTGGAAATGACTGTTACTAAAGTGTACCAACTTATTCATTCTGATCGAGTTAAAATTGTTGCAATAAAGAAAAGAAACATTGGAGTGTGGGTTTGTGGTTTTGTTCACCGTGCCGTTCAATCACCAGCTTCTGTGTTCGTCCGCTTGGGATTTCATTATAACCGTCTCTTTCTTTCAAAACTGACCAAAGCATGAATTTCTTTTTCCAGTCGAATTTGTTAGAGGATGGCACTAACGTGGACATGGAAACGTCGGACTCTCCTAAATTGCCGAGCGATAGTGCTGCTGATGCTGATTTTGGCTCGTTATCGGCGGCAGATTATTCCCTCAAAACGCAACTAATGCCGGTCAAATTAGCCCATTCTGGAGCCGTAGAGAAGTCAAAAATAGAAGAGCGGAGGCAAGGTTCAGCGTCGCAAGTGAGATTTGTTGACTCAAGTGTCGAAAATTTCAACAGCAAAATCAATCCCGCTGTAGTGAGCTCCGATTCCCCGTATTCGCGAGTCTATAAAGATCAGGATGAAGGAGAGCTGATTTCGGAAAATTCTGCTGCCCTTAGAACGAAGAATAATCGGGGACCAAGAGCTCGGCCATCCTCCATCGCTTCCTCTCCCGTATTCAACCGATCGAAAGTACATCCAGAAACAAACTCCCCCAGAATTGTCTTTGAAAATCTTAACCAAAAATCGAGCCCCAAAGTGTTCCTTGGTTCAGACGAAGTAAAAAAGTCTGTATTCAAATTCAGGCCCGGTTTGCACAGCTTTGAACAGCTGAGAGAAGATTCAAGCCCGAAAATGTTCGTCGGTTCTCCTCAACTAGCTGCTTCAGCTGAAAATAGTAGCTCTTTTCCAGCCGAAGATACATACGCGTCTGCTGGAGCTCATGTGCATTTCAAGGTACCTGAAAAACCCCAAACAAACAATGACGAATCTACATCCTCAGAGGAAAGTGATTACACTGTAGCCGAATACGATACTACAGAAAGTGAATCTGCTGGAGAGTATGGGACGCCTTTAGAGACCTCTTTGAGCAGTTCTGCTCCAGGCACTCCAGAGCACTCATTGAAACCTATATTGAAAACAAAAAAAGAACCTTCGCATTTCTACTCAGGAGCAACAGGTTATTACAAAGTAAAATTGGATGGAGTTCCTCAGGAGCATAAATTCACCGGTGCATCAGATAGTCATAGAGATGGACATGGTAACGAAATAAGCGGCAAGACGTCGTTTTTGAGCAACCAAAAAAGTGCGACCTTTCCCAGAGCTAAAACCGTCCGATTCGATAGCGAAGTTAGGCAGCAAGATGCTGCTAGAGAGCCTCTTGATGGCAGTGAAGAACTCCAGCAGGAAACCTCAATACTGAAAACAAAAGTCAAGGAAATCCCATCGCCTTCTAAAGTAGAAATAACTACTATTCCTGGCACCTCTCCAACTATATCTTGCAATGTCTCGATTCCGCTGCACGTTGTGAACAATGAAGGTTTGACTTCATCGGCTAATCACCCTCAAGGACATCAGTTTCCAGTTGATAATAGGCCAAGGACGTTTTTTCCCTTCCCACCTCCTTCATATTTGAACAATGATACGTTCTACCCTTTCCCCGGAGGATATTCCTATTATCCCGGTATGAGGCATCCATCTTATTTTCCAATAAATCCCTTTTCGTCGTTTCCTCCAAATGTGATGCATCCGTTGCCATCGCCGTGGCCATCGTCAGAATATTCTTCTCTTCCAGCTCCGCTGTCTACCTATTCGACAACATCTACATCAGTCATGCACTCCTCGCCGTTAATCCCTAGCCCATCTCTAGTCACCTCTACCCAAGCCTTGGTGACTTCTCCGACCCCGATAATCAATTCTGAGCCTACTCATCTCCAACCTTTAGCTTCCCCAACTGGAAAGTTTCAAGTGGAATCCGGTGATCAAAGTCCTGTCGCACAAAGTTCTCTATCAGTCGAACCTCAAGTAGGATCTAATAATCATCAGTCGACCTCAAATGTTCTCCGTGATAAGCAGCAGAATGAATCAAACGGTTCAGCAAAGCAGGAGCAATCCCCAACAAAGATGAAAAATATGAGTGTCTATGAAAACATTCGCCTCCAAGCTATACAGGGAAGCCAAACGCCTCCAAAGGCTTCTGAGAAATTCATGAACGTGAAAGCCAAGTTTGAAAAATCTTTGGCCCTGTCACCAGTGAAATCAAGAGAACGGAATTCAGCTCGTCCAATAACAGTGTACGAATATCAATCGTCTCCTCTTGTTAGTCCGGATTTGAAAGAAGAAGATAAATTATTGTCTAGAAGTACAAGTAGCTACTTGAATAAAATCGGCACTGACTCAGATCCATCCGAAAGATTGAAATCCGTTGTTTTGTTGAAAAAACTGGACTCTGGCAGTTCGAAGAAACCGTTATCTCCTGCTGTCAGGTTCAGCGATTACAAATCAAGAAAAACTGAGGGTCAGAAATCTTCCATGTCTAAACAAGATGAAGAAAGTCGAGTGACAGAGTTGGTTGGGTTGATGTCACCTTCATCTAAGAGAATCACGTCATCTTCATGTCTTTGTCTTGACAAAGAAGACGAATATCGTTCAGACCGTGTCGAACTTGTGGAGGACATTGTGATTCGTGGGAAAGCCATCGCAGGACGTCCCTTGTCTTGCGTAAATCTGCCATTGCCATTGGAGTCGAATCAACGTGAATCCGTTGTCAGGGAGGAAGAAAATGTAGATGCACCGCCGACGCCTCCGCCTATAAATTATTCGACGATGCCTTCATCAAATTTGAGCCCACGCTCATGGGAGGAGATTTTCAAAAGTACTCCACCACTGCCTGGCTCTGCAGAATGATACGATTATTTACTCCCTGCAACTAATTTTTATCCTCCAATTTCCTAACAAATAATACGGATTTTTAATTGTGCATGTACTTTAGTCGTAACGCTTTGTTCATCGAGTGCAGTGTCGAGAACTGGGAATGAACATTTCAGAGAGATCGTTTCTTGTTTTATAGCAAAGGGAAACAATTGATTTAGGGTAGGGTTTTTCATTTTTATTTATTGTCCGTATCTAGACAACGACAACAAACGGTGACGAGGTTAAACCGCCTGAGGCTAAAGCGTCGGTCAGCGATAAGCTTAAGTTTTTTGAAAAAGCAATGGAAGAGCATCATCAACCTTCTCCTAAGCCAGGTAATGCTAATCCTAGAATACGTAAAACACATTCTTTCTGCTCAGTTTGTTGATGATTTAAATAAAAACCTGCATTCAATTTCAGAACGAGTTTTCACTTTCCTCAGCCAAGATGAGGTCGAAAAGCTGAAACAGGAAGAAGGTATGCATTTTTTCATGATATTTTTTTTCTTCTTGATTTCAAAGCTACCGCTAATGAAGACGAAAGGGGATGAAAAATTATTTAACTCGATATTGTCAACTTGCAGAGAAGAAAATTGCGTCAATGACGAAATCCGATCTCACCGCGTGGTCTCAGACGGAAGAAGATCTCGAAGGGGAAGATTTGTCACCGGAAATTGAAACCGCACCGTCGCCGATCAGCAAGTGAGTTGTCTTAATTGTTGTATTGATGATGATCTCACGAGATGAATCCCATTTGGTTTATTACTCAGTAATACATATCAATACAAATATCACATTTGTAAACGTTAAAAAAACAATAAGAGAAAACTCCGTAGAAACTCTTTCATTTTCCTTACTTTTCCAATTGAAAGCTAAAAACGATTCTTAGAGCTCCAAAACTTCTCAAGTCATGCCAAATTTCTAAAAATCTTGCAGATTCTACACAAAAGCTGCTATAACTCGAGAACCAATAAAGCGAATGGTCTCATTCGATTCAGCGTCCGAAAACCTATAGAAATTTATACACCTTTTTCTGCAAAACGTCAGACAATACGAATTTTCTCTCCCTCAAAACCCTGAAAAATACCCTTAAAATTGAGGTAGCGATTCGGTCAATGAATTGAGCCATTCTCAGGCCAAGATTGATTTTTGGTGACAATTACAAGTATTTAGCTATTATAATTTTGTCAGTAAAGTGTTGACGACGAGCGTATGGTGGACAGACAGAATTTATTTAATAGTTATACGTATTCTACATGCCTTGCATTGTAAATCATCAAACTTTTGGGGAGTTCAAAAATTGCTTTTTATTGAATAAACGAAAAACAACGAAATAATAAACTCTGTAAAAAAATTGCAGCGTTTTTTATCATGTGCTCATGTTAGTTGGCAAAAGGCAACTGTTCAGTTTGGATCTCTATTGGCTGAATAGAGATTATATTATCTTCCACTTTTCAAGTCACCAGTTTTGAGCTTCATTTTGTTCTACTGCTTGTCATTCAACTATCTATATTCTATCGAGAATTTTTTCCTGTAAATAAATTGTTTTTTTAAATATTCTAGGCCAACAAACCCTGTAGACGGTCTGATCAGCATGGGCAGCATAAGAACGGCGAAGGCTGAGAGAAGAATGAAGGAAAAACTTATAAAAGAGGTAGGTCTCTTTTTCGTCAATTGAATTATGTTATTTCTGTATATTATCTTGCATTATTCTCGATCGTAGAGGACACGTGAATTAAAAAAAAGTTTGTATGATTGGCGTTTCGATTTATTGACGAATTTACTGGTTTCGGGTTCCAGGGTCTGTTGAGCGACGACGACGAGAAAGACCTGTCTCCTGCTGAACAGAGAGCGCTTAAAGCTGAGAAGAGAGCAGCATGGCGCCAAGCCCGGCTCAAATCACTTGAAGTGGTAATGAGATAAGAGTTTATTGATCAGGCTAAATTATATATTGAATGCATCTTCACTTGAATAAATTTCCTAGGGCTAGTAAGAAGTATTTTGCGTGGAAAACTTGCTCATCTCCAACTTGTGCTTCTGAACGCTTTTATTGATTACAAAGCTTCGGAATATTGGTTTCACAAATTTCATGACGCAAATTTTCCTATGCTAGGATGCTCTTCAAGCTCAGATGGTCATCAAGAAAATGAGCGAGATGATCGATGGTAAAAACGTCACTGAAGAAGATAGCGATCCTACCGTTATCAACAACAATACAGCCCCTCCAGATCACGAGAACAACGTCATTGATGTGAGTAAATTTATTTGGCAGTAATTTATCGAGTAATTTTATTAGCCGATACGTCGAGTTGCAAGGCCGTGGTCTGTCCTATTGCAATAAGATAGACTCTTTTGAACAGCCCGAACTTTAATATGGGATTTACAAACTAGTCGATTAGTATCGACTTAGTATTTCCTCTCCTTTACGGCATGACAATCTACGAATGCTGAGTTTGTTATACAAATACTGTCGGTAATATAATATTTCTAAAAAAAAATTGTCTACTTCTCTGGAATGCACTTTTGATCAATATTATTTTATGGGACTCGTTATTTTGGACGGATCAGATACAATGAGACTACTAGACTGCTTGTCTCGATCGGGGCATGATATTATAAATTATATAGAGCGTACCTTTATGCTCTATGTAAGGCGAGGGGATTGCTAAAAAAATCATACGGCAGAAATGCAGCTCTTTAAGTTCCTTACATCAAGTTCGGAGGCCATGCTGCATGTCCAGACCTTCAACCTAATTTTCCTTGCTACATGAACTCAATCTGATACTATTTTGTGGTGATGGTGTGCCTAGAAATCTACTCATGGGGCGAGTAATGAATTTCTAATGATCGATTAATATTTACCATTATTTATAACCGACTAAATTGATCTTTTCGTGATGAACATTATTTATTGAACTGATATGTCGACGTGACGCTTTATTTCATTATGTTTACTAATATTTTCTGACCCTTTCTGGATCTCGGGTGTGAGACTGTCCTGATTTTCTAACCAACGGATCTTGCGGTTTTAAACTGACTAATCATTAATGTAGGGTATGATTGCTCCTAACTACTGCATGAGAATATTCATAACGTTGTAGCAGTTAATTTCACAGTGTGTTATAACTGAAATAAAAAACTATCGGGAGCAGCTGCTTCAAGACGGGTTTCATACGAACTCCTCATCTTTTCTGATTCCTGATTCCAGAATATTTTAATTTACATTTACGGTCAAGCTATAGCGGACACGAAATTAGGCTACTGGGCTTCTTTGCTGCGTTCTTATGCTTGGTTTACTGGCATCCGTCTTTGCTTCTCATTTCAGGCAATAGTAAATTACACCTGATGTCAAAAATTAATGCTCGAGAGGAGTACCAAGAGAAAGGAACGCGTTGCTTAAGCCTAAATTCTACTCGCAGATTGATGTTGGCTCGCATCACATCTATTTTATTTAGAAATGAGTAATTTTCAATATCTAATGGCGCACTTGAAGTGGAATCAGAAAATATAGACGTAGTCATGAATGTAGAAGGTTTGATTTTCAACTGGCCAGATAAAAAACAGCCTGAAAAAAGAAATCGTACCTTACTACTAAAATGGGATTTTTTAATCATTTGAAGCAGTTATCTTCGAGTCAAAATGTGATTCCAAGTAGAAAGGGATTTTTGAACGTGATACATTCAGGTCACATGAGAATCAGTGCAGCGATTGATACTAAACTCATGGTGGGCTAAAATCCTTGTAAAATTTTAATTCCTCCCAAAAAATACCCTTAAAATTGACGTAGCTTATTAGCTATAAAATTGAGCCATTGTCAGACCAAGAATGATTTTTGGTGAAAATTTCAAGCATGTAGCTTTTATAATTTCTTTAGAAAAGTATTTACAGAATTTTCGGCCTTGTTGTTCCATTGTTGAAGTTGGGTGAGTCTATCGATTGAAGTAGGAGTTTTCATATGTGCATTCGCTCACTTATTCACGTTGATGGAATTTACAATCGCCGCTCATCTCAGCTGGCAACACTGCAATTTTTCTGACCAGCCCGATTTCGTGTTCGCTTGTATGGTGCGATATTGTGCCAGCACCTCAAAAACTGTTGCAGTTTACATAGGCCGGTGAACGCTGTGCTTACAAACCGATAGATCGCGCTTTTACTTCTTCAATCGGGTTACTCTAGCATACGAGTATTTTGGAATTCAAGAGCTGCAAAACAATTTCTACGGGCTACTTGACGTATCTAACTTCCTGCAGAGCCAAATTAAAATTTTCAGTTTCTCTTTGTAACTGTCCACGTTCGAATTTTAAGTTGACAAGTTGACTGTTGAAGCCCAGTTTTTTTTTTCAAGTCCAAGTCTTGTAACTAGTCGGATGAAGCCTTAAAAGAAAAAGGTCAGTCACACCCCGGGATTCAGCGGCGTCTGTTGGAGAGCGGGTTGAGTTAAAAGGTTGTCAATACTATGGTATAGAGGTTATAATATTACTGCCCTCCCTGTGTGGACCTACATAAAATACAGGGCTGGTGCCTTCGACCCTCGTCGGACGACTTCCCCCAGCTGGCGGTGAAATCTTCACCAGGACAGATCAAAGTGCGCGAATCAGAACGTCTTGTCGACGAGAAAGTCACGACAAGAACCGAAGAATATCTCGACCCTGGAACGGGAGAAATCCGACTCCGCACCGTCGAAATTGTCGAGAAACTCATTGAAAAAGAGGTGGGGTCATCCACACAAAACACAAAAATTGTAGAAACAACTTATTTTCGAGAAAAAGCCAAAAGCCGCTTGATCTTTGAGCTAACAGGATCAGAGTCGGCGAGGCTTTCGTTGCATCCTTTTTCTTCTTTGTGCATGAAGTATCTTGTCTTCTCTTGTCTTCTGCATGAATGCTGTATTTTTGCTTGGAGGGTTAGTTCATTATAGAATTACGTCATCAATAAACTGCATGTTAGGTCGTAATATCCTCCTACGAGGGTTATTCGGGGAGCGCGTTCTTTGTACTACTTCCTCTAAGCTGCTGGAGACCGTGCACATTTATGTTTGGAGCGTGTTCAGAATTTCTCAAGAATCACATGCTTTTAGAGGGATGTATTCATTCCTTATCGCATCGTGTGATTTTCAAGATCAGCTGAAGTAAAATTGATAATTTTCATTTGAGTTTCAATGTTTTGTTTTTGAAGACTGAATTTAACTATATGGATGGATTTCAGCTGAAATGTACCCCAGCTAGTTCAAAATCAACTGAATGGCACCATTCACGCAATCATTTTCTCACTAAATTGAACGTTATCATATGGATCACCTGTGGAAATATTTTTCAACAGAATATTCTACTGCCACAATCACTACGCACTTATCACCAGGTTACAGTTTGTGATTCGGCCACATCATTCTGTACTTCGCCATCAATAAGCTTTATTCACTTGCTGATGGAAAATGTGGAAATGAGTAAATGCGATCTGCTTGGTCCAACGTGAAAACCGCCACGGCTTCTGTGGATGAGTTAAGGCGTCTGTTTCAACTCTAAAAGGCTAGGCTTCGAACCCAGGCCACAGAGCTGATGTGGCCAAAAATTAAGGGGGCTACAAAAACGCCTCGGCAGCTGGGGGATACCTCTAGCCTAGGGACGTTGGTGATCTGACCTTTTTTAAATGTAATATAGCAGTTAACAACGAGAAGCCCTGCTGATCTTGAAATAGGGACTTGTGGATTTTTCAGCGTAAGCCCAAGTGTGCAGGGGAAACAATAGATCCACTAGGAGATCGCATTGTCTAAAAACGACGCCTTTATTCATTCTCGTTCAGTTGTACCAACAGGTTTGTTTCCACAAAAAAAAAAAAAAAAAAAAAAAAAAAAAAAAAAAAAAAAAAAAAAAAAAAAATTAATTAATTAATTCATTCATTTAAAAAAAGGTGATAAGTCGACTGAACTGACTTTGGCCAATTGCACTGGAGGTTGCTTCTCCACTTTTTCTGTCAGGATGTTGATCAAACATAATGCTGCAGTTATTGAGGCCAGTAGGCAATTTTGCGGGCTGAGGCGAACTGGAGATTAGCTGACTGGCACCAGTACCATTTCAGACGTAGCCATTCAACCGGCCCGCGTAGAACAAAAAACCATGGTGCTGATTTCGTCATCGAGGCTGTATTTGCTCGATTTGTGCTGTGAATGTTTGAAGTGCTACAAATTAAAGTTAAAATTTCAAGTATTCAGCTATTAAAGTTTGGTCAGAAAAGTGTTGACGACGAGCGGCGTATGGTGAACAGACATAAAACATCAAATTTCGAGAGGGGGTTAGAAAATGTTTTTCTTCGGCGATTACAATGGTCCAATATTTAATAATAAACCAAAATAACAATAAAATTCTTCTTTTGTTTCGAGATCGTCGGAATGGCTGGGGATTTGAAGGGAATAGGGTCGTTCAAGGGTCAACATCAGACTGTATTCCGACTATAAAGTTGTCCGGGTGTGAGGAGTTTTACAGCTTCCCCTTCGTTCTCCAGGGATTTTTTATTCGCACATTATTCCACGTTTTATCGACAGCCATGTGATTTAGTTTATTAACTATATCTGGTCAAACTATACGGCGATTATTGTACCTTCGCAATTCTGCGCAACCTATACCTTTTTCGTAATACTGGTTTTTCCGTGGACAGGTCGAAATGACGCGAGAGAAGATCATTTCTCTCGAACTCTCGACGCCAGAGAAGTCCGACAGTGTGGCCGACGGGGGCGATGTTTGTCAGGCGACAACCGACGACATCGAAGACGACGAGGCCGGCGATGAAGAGCCTACGACACCAACAAACCCCGAAGATGAGCCGACGAACGCGGAAGATGGAACAACGGCCGGTGGCAACCTCGCATCGCTCAACCGACGCAAGAAAAAAAGAAGGTCAAAGAAGAGCAAACATTAATTGCCATTTTATAGAATACTAAGAATCCGAATTGCTCAGGCAATTCTCTCGTCCCTCCAGATCCTGAAACGGCCGTTTCTGTTTCCGATTTCTCGAACGAAAGGTATATTATTTAAAAAAAAAAAAAAAATAGGAACAGATTTTTGCAAGTTGTTTTGACACGAATTGAAAACTATTTTTATACTGGTGATGTCCGTATCAAACGTTGATTCCATCAATGTTTTGCTACGCTCTCTGTGCATTCCTTTTAGTCGAATTTGACGCTGGTTCCTCTTTGTAACCATATCATTTCGAGCGCCATGTCCATTTTTCGAACGGCGAACGGTCTATTTTTCGTCCTGCCATTGAATAATTCGCTAGCTAGAATAGAAACGATCTTCTCGAGGTTTCTATCCTCGCTAAGTTCGCGATTCAGCATCCTCAAATCATATTCACGGTTGAAATACCGGTTGAATTACGGCAATTGTTGAAATTAAAAATACCGATCCCGTTCAATTGAAATTCTTCACTTGAAAAAAAATTGATTGTTTTTCGTTTGCCTTCACTTTTTTTTATCGAGCAATTTATATTATATATTGTACTAAGAAATGAAAAAATGGAAAACGCCTGTAAATACAGTATGTAATTTTGATACGAATCCAAACTGTTCGGAGACGTTGTTGAATAAAAATCCAACTCAAGTCGTAATAGTCAAACTTGGGAGGAATTAAGTACTGTACAGCACGTGTGATTTCAGAGTTGTCATTCCTCTATTGTTTCTGTATTTTCCCATTTAATTTTTATCGCGTTATTCCTCATCGTAGTAATTGTTTTGACATTTGCAACATTTTGCATCATCTGTTGATTGTTTTTGAAAATTTATTATTCTCTTTGACTCATGGTGCTCTGATCGCTCTTTTTCAAAGGGTATTTGTTTACTGCAGCACCACCGATTTTTTTCAGTCTCGATGTATTTATGAAAAAATATATTTATTGTTCATAGTTGAATTTCAATGGATAGCAAAAACTTTTATTTATTGATGTTTAAGGTGTATTGTATATATAAGAATAAAATGCAATTAAAACGATGGGTTTCTTTTGTAGATTAACTATTGTAATGTTCAGTATTACGATTTCATTTTGTAAAGCATTTTGTCTAGTTAATGTTTCCACCTTCAAACATAATCTACGTATCCACTGTTGTAAATTGACTCTAAATAAATTATTCATAAATTGACTGATGCGTTTTTTATTAAATGAATTCCAAATTTCGTTACGAAATGTTGTGTTTGCTGCTAGTTGAAAGCAATACGCGGAGTGTTGATTGCATAAATAATGCAACGTTGCCGTCTACAAACGATTGGAAACTAAGGGAAAAATTCTTGGCAACTATCGTATTTTAAATATTTTTATTTTTCTCAATTGCTTGAATTAAAATAGAAATAATTCTTACTAAATACCTCGCACTCAGATCGGAATCACATTTCACAAAAAAAAAAAAAAAAAAAAAAAAAAAAAAAAAAAAAAAAAAAAAAAAAATTAGTAAAAATAATTTTGATACGATAAAGCTTAAGAGAAGGTTTGGCGAACTTTCCCACGAGTATAGAACGATTTTTGTAGTTTCACAAACGATTACGTTTTACCATCTTGCCAAAAATCTCCAAATAATGTCGAAAATTTCACATAAAAATTGCGATCACTCGAGAACTATTAAAACTGTAGATTCCGTTATATTCAATTCAGTGTAAAAAAAGCTGCAAATGACTTTACAGTGGTTTATTATTTCCTTTGCTTCAACTGAACACCGCCAAAAAACAGATTGGCTACTACAAAGGGTACCTCCTTAGCAAGTATGGAAATTTTAATTATTCTTCTTTTTTCCTAATTATCTAGTTACAAGTTAGCAGCGTCGACGTAGCGTCTAAAAATCTATGGAAATTGATACTTAATACAACTGTGTTTGAAAAGCATTGGCTTATACGAATTATCTCCCTCTCAGAAAACACCCATAAAATTGAGGTATCCATTTGGCTGAAGAATTGAGCCATTGTCAGGCCAAGATTGATTTTTGGTAAACATTTCAAGCTAGAGCGGCTCGAAGCGAAGGTAACAAAAATCTTGTGTATCCAATTAATTGAGAAACCGGGGCAAGATTATCAAATTTTGGTCATTGAGTCGTAAAATAAAGACTAACTCATCGTGCGAAAAAATCTTCTTTTTTATAAGGCCTTTCAAGTTTTATTGCGGTTTAAAGTTGAAACTCAGAAAGTATGAAAATCGAAATCGTTAGAATTTGACAATTTTCACTTGAAATTCGAACTCTACGTCTAATTTCCTGTAGAAATAATTCATTAATTAAAATTCAACAGCACTGTTAGTATTTACAATCAATTTCCAAAGTTGAAAACATGAAAACGGTGTAGTACTAAAAATTGGAAAAACCAAAAGTTGTCGACGTATTTCCGCCGTTTTAACATCAAATTCGGATTCAGCGTTAAATTTCCTATAAGAATAGCTCTCAAACTCGCTTAATAATTCTTCACTCTTACCGATGCCAGCGGAGCTCGGAATTTCGGCCGGTGAAAAACTCGATTAACGGAAAATAATTCCTGTGGCGCTGTTTAAGTTTTTTTCGCCAAATTTTTTGCTATTTACATGTGTAAGGCGTTCAAATGAAGACTCCTGCATAATAAAACAATTGATTCGAATTAATTTTGACCCCGAAAATCACTGTTAAAGTCCAATTTTCGAGCTTTCAAAAACTGATTTTTTTGGACCACTTGCAGATTTTTCCGAGAAATAAAAAAAATCACTAAAATACATCTCGGTAAGATACAACTTTCCTGAAAATTTCAGATTTTTATCTCAGTTGAGAGAGGAGTAAAAAATCGTTAACTGATCGGTTCAATAAAATCGCAGGGGTACCCCTAGGATTTTTCGCTAAAAATTTTTTGATTTCGATTTCGCTCAAATTCAGCATAACGATAGTCGATGATGTGTATATTGAAAATATATGCTCCATTCTTTGTTTCCTCGGCACTAAATCGACGAAAAAATGTTTGAAGTTGAAAAATGTGATGTTTTTCCTGTATATTCCTGCAATATTGTTGAATAACTCACAAACGGTTGAAAAATGGATAGGTACATTACAGGGGGAAAATGCGGTCAGTTAAATTACCTATCTCTTGGTATATTCAAACTTCTGAATTGACTACTTATGGTTTATTATTCAATAATAAACCATTGTAATCGCCCAAGAAAAAAATTTCTTACCCCCCTCAAAATTTGATGTTTTCGTTTCATGGCATGTAGATTCCGAATATCCAATAAAGAAAATTCTGTCTGTCCGCCGTCAACACTTTTCCGGCCAAACTATAATAGCTAAATTCTTGAAATTTTCACCAAAAATCAATCTCGGTTTCACAACGGCTCAATTCTTAAACCACATTGCTAGCTCAATTTTGAGGGTATTTTAGGGGGGTTTTGAGGGGGAGAAAATTCATATTTTCCAAGGTGTTTTAGAAAAAGGTGTATTTGGTATCAATTTCTATAGATTTTTGGACGCTGAATCGAATGAGACCATCGCGGGGTCGATAGCGTTATTGGTTCTCGAGTTATCGCAGCTTTTGTTTCGAATTTGGGAGATTTACAGAAATTTGTCATGAGGGTATAACTCGAGAGTTCTTAGAGCTATAAAAATCGTTCTATACTCATTGGAATGGTCGTCAAACACTCTCACTAGCTGTACCGTATGGTGCAAAATTCAAATTATAATTTGGAAATTAAGAAAAAATAAAAATAATTAAAATTACAATAGTTGCTACGGAGTTTTCCCCTATAGTTTCCATCTGTTTTTCCCTATAGTTACCATCTGTTTTTCGGTGGGAACGATCACAAATTATCGGAATGGAACACAAATGTACAATCACACTTTTACAAATGGGTAATGTTCTCTACTGTACGATCATTTGCAGCGTTTTTTGTTTTTTTTTTTTTTTGTACAATCATTTGCAGCGTTTTTTTTTTGCAGCTTTTTTTTGTATTATCATTTGCAGCGTTCTTTTGTACAATCATTTGCAGCGTTTTTTTCCTTTTTTTTTTAATGGAGATTCGGATTCTACATGCCTTGAAGTGTAAAACATTAAATTTTGATGGGGGTTAGAAAAAACATTTTCTTGGGCGATTACAATGGTTTATTATTGAATAATAAACCAAAACTATACTTGTGATACAAAACAATGAAAACACCACCACCTAAATACCAAATTATAGTAACAAGTATAGTAACTGAATAATAAACCTATACGACGGTGAAGCAACAGATCTTCAGAAACGCCTTTTTCTTCCTTCAGCGTATTATTACTAGCGTCAGCTGAATTATAAAGAACCCTTGACCTTCCTTAGCGCTGAGTAAACTTAACTCCTTCCCTCTTCTTCTATTATCTCTCGTGAACGCACCTACATGTAGGTCTCGGTCGGGGTCGCCTACCTTTACTATACTATAAAATACCTTCCCTTCATCTCGAGCCGTTTCTAACTGCCTTCTAATGTGGGTCACCGGTGGTTGAGGACGAGTTTCGTTGGCGTCCAGTGTTTCGCTCTAGTGCGGCTCGGTGGAACGCATTTTCGTAGGCCGAGCGGGGTAGGCCCTTTCCTCTCTTCCTCACCTTATGAATGAGTCCCGACCCGTCTACCGGTAAGGACGGACTTGCGCTTTGGGCTTCGCATCGATTTCGCAAGTCTAGGGTACCCGCCCTAAGGGCACGACGTTCGCTGTTCACAGTGTTCCACTTGGGCTCGAGGTCGCCAAAATAGCCCGCAGCCCTTCGGTTCCTTGCGCCTCCCTCCAATAAGGGCCGTATCTGCCATCTATTCAGCAGAGGAACAAAACGACGGTCCATCGTTGCGGAAACTCCGAGCGGCATCTTCCCTTTCAGTAAAGCGCAATATTCGAGCTTAGGTAGGTAAAAATTGAAAATTATTCATGTTGGCAGGAACAGCATCTGCAGCAGGAGTTACTAGTAATCAACAACCTCACCCTTGCACATCCATGCACCTGACCACTATGCTAATCCTGCTCTTTCTACCTTCCGACTGCCTTGTTTTCAGGCTTGCTCTTATTTTCTAAATATAAAATAATTATTACATAGGCTGACATTACATTGAGCGAAAGCGACGAAATTTTAAGTGAACTACCGGACGCAGACTATTTCGCGCAAATTTCCGGGCAACATGTGCAACCGGACAGCTGTGAATACTATGACTAATTTCTGAACGAATTTGTCATTTCAACATTTTTATAAACCCTTTTTCCCCCATATTTTTCCACTTTAAATATTTCTCCCATGTTTTCGACGCGAACCCAATAAAACTTTTCATTAGCAGGTAGTTCTATATATTTTATCAATTTCACCTTATCTTTGGAAAGAGCGTTTAATTTTCTGTTACCTATAATAAGACTAAATTTTTCTGAGCAGATTAAATAAGAGTGAAATCCGTCTGAAGAGCAAATTTTGTCGAATGTAGGAAATTTGTCTATTGTTTCGACATTTTTCTCTTCTCCTGTACGCTCCAAAAATATTGGTTCAAACGCTCAGTTTCAAAGGTTTTTGTAACAAAGAAGTAACAAAAGAGTTTTTTAACAAACAAACAAAATAAATAAAATAAAATAAAATAAAAAATAAAAAATAATATTGGTATTTATGCGTGAAAACCCCGTAGCATCTATTGTAATATCTATTTTTATTTGTCCTGATTTTCAAATTAAAAGCTAATTTTTTTCCGAACGGTATAGTTGAAGAGAGTGTTTGACCAGCATTCAAACGAGTATAGAACGATTTTTATAGCTCCAGATATTCTCGAGTTAAACCCTCATGGCAAATTTGTGAAAATTTCCAACATTTCACACAAAAGCTGTGGGCTATCGACCCCGCGATTCGATTCAGCGTCCAAAAATCTATAGAAATTGATACTGGACACACTTTTCTGAAAAACGTTGGAAAATACGATTTTTTATACCCTCAAAACCCTAAAAAATATGCTTAAAGGTAGCCATTTGGTCAAAGAATTGAGCCATTTTCAGACCAAAATTGTTTTTTTCCTTGGCCAATTACAATGGTTTATTATTGAATAATACGCCTTTTTCTGAAAAAAAATGTTGGAAAATACAAATGTTTTCCCCTCAGACACCCTCCGAAATACCCGTAGAATTGAATATTATTTTTTTTAATGCTCAGGATATCAAATTAAGTAGCTTTTTATTTGAGTGAAAAATTCCCAGTTATTTTTTAGCAGAAGATTTTCATCAGATGATGGTGAAAAATTCGATTCGCCTGCTCACTAATTCCGGAAGCTCTCATAATTTTCTGGCTTCCTTCTTCGTGCAAAAAACACCAGACCAATTCATGACAATTCGCCAATTTCACCTTTTTATTTCGCGAAATATCGAGTGACATTGATTCGGCTGGCTCAGTCAATCTTGTATTGCAAATACCCTTTCAGCAAGGATGATTCGCATGAAAAAGACGCTCGACAATGGAATTTGTGAATTGACATTGATAAGGGGGGGATTTGCGATCGAATTTCCGCTCGCTATTCGAAGAAATCGTTGTACGCCTCGAGTATCGAAGGTTCTTTTCTTCAGGTCGGAAATAATAAAATCGCTTCCTCCCACCTTAGTCTCGCTTCAGTTATTTACTCATGTCGGCGGATCATGTATTCATTGGGCGCCGCAACCTCCTCTGTAGCACTTTGTGAAAGAGATTGATTCATATGCATACAAAGAGCGACTATTTTCAGTCTTGGGCATCGTACTTTTTCAGTACATCTGTACATTTAGTACGATTGTTTCGTCACTTCTAGGAAACATGTTTTAGCCATCGTAATTTTTGATTTATTATTCAATAATATTGGTTTATTATTCAATAATAAACCATCGAAATCGCCCAAGAAAAAAAAATTGCTAACCCCACTCTCAAAATTTGATGTGTAGAATCCGAATATCCAATAAAAAAAATTCTGTCTGTCCGCCGTACGCCACCAAAACTTTTACGGCCAAACTATAATAATAGCTATATTCTTGAAATTTTCATCAAAAATCAATCTCGGTCCTACGACGGCCCAATTCTTGAATAACATTACTAGCTCAATTTTAAGGGTATTTTATGGGGGTTTTGAGGGGGAGAAAATTCATATTTTCCAAGGTGTTTTAGAAAAAAGTGTATTTGGTATCAAATTATACAGATTTTTGGACGCCGAATCGAATGAGACCATCGCGGGGTCGATAGCTCTATTGGTTCTCGAGTTATCGCAGCTTTTGTATCGAATTGGGGAGATCTTCAGAAATTTGAGGTATAGGATTGGCGGTATAGTTGAAGAGAGTGCAGCATTCAAACGAGTATAGAACGATTTTTATTGCTCCAGATATTCTCGAGTTATACCCTCATGGCAAATTTGTGAAAATCTCTTACATTTCAGACAAAAGCTGTGATGACTCGAGAACCAATAAAGCTATCGACCACGCGATTCGATGAAATTGATACCAAATACACATTTTTTTTAAAAACGTTGGAAAATACGAATTTTCTCACTCTCAAAACTCACCAAAAAAATACTCTTAAAATTGTGATAGCGTTTGGCTAAAGAATTGAGCCGTTTTCAGGCTCAGATTAAGTACTAGGCTAAGGAGCTGAAAAGAAAATAGCAACGCTTTATCATCGAATAATAAATCAAATGAAGAAAAATCAACAAAGTCGGATTTTAAAAATCCTATACTTATTCAGAATATTGAAAACTCGACTTTTTGCAGACGAGAAGTTCTCAAAGCACCGTTCGATTTAGCTTTGAATAATACGACCCTCGTTCATGCCGGCGGTTTGAAACGGAGCGTGAAATCATTTGAATAACTCTCAAAAGCGAGTGTGTTTCCTCTTTTTAAATTAATTGTCTAATTGTTCAGTAAATGAATCAGTCGCGTGAACGTAATGGAAACTCACCCTCATTCGTCTGAATATCTTTTGTCGCGAAGGCGCTTTCCGTTGCGGTTGGGGACGCTCGCAACAATCGTAATAATTAGTATTCAACCCCTTCCGAAAATAATATTGTATTCCTCTTTAAGGTCAACGGCTACAAATTGATTTCAACTGTTGCGAACTTTGCAATATTCGATTTGAAACCGGCTCGGTTTCAATGAACTAATTCGAACCTTACTGTCTGTATTTTTCATTGTAAGATTACTTCTCTTTCTTGAGAAGAACTCCGATAACAGAAGTTTGAATCCGATTTTAACGAACGTTCCGTTCGAAATTGGAGGCTTTTGTTGAACTTGGGTTACAGAAAAGTCGACTCGGAGGAAATAAAAAGTTTGTCGACGGAAGAGAAATTCAGGGCAACGGAGCCCGACGAAATTTCACCGCTAATACTGCCTTTAGACGCCGAACGTTTGAACTCGCGGTAAAAACACGTTCGGCGAATGAGTTTAATTTTTCCACCCTTCGCAGCTTGCTTTTCGACGGAATAAGTTTTCCGTTCTCGCAATCGAATCGTTCCCATGTTTACGCAGTTTTATGAAAGTGAAGCCAACGTGCTTGGACCATTTGTGATAGTAATTATTCCGAACATTTGTGAACGATCCCACCGAAAAACAAATTGTTAGAGAGTTTTAGTGACTTTCGCGTTTTTTGAAAACTTAAACGTGGGAGATTTGGTTACTTTGTTAAATCATGTCTCTAATGGTCACAACAATCCGAACTATAGAAGAAAACTCCGTATTTACTTCACGTTATTTATCCGTGTGTATAACACTTGTTTTTCTTTCACCACCTCCTCTCTGCTACGAACGAGACCATTCAATTTGGTGGAGTACGTTTTGTTCATGTTCCAATACGCCAAATTTAATTATAATCTTATAAGTATGTTCAGCAGTAACTTCTCGAAATACTACTTTTTTTTCTTCTTTTTGATGGTCGTTTTATATTTTTTTACTCGTAATGGTTATTATTTCCTCTTCGAAATTGTTATAAGACATAATACGATATAATACTACTACATAATATTATAATTATACTACATAATACTACAAATATGATATAATATAAAATAATATAAATATAATATAAAATATAATTATATATAAATAAATATATAATATAAATAAATAAAATATAATATAATAAAATAATATAATATAAATATAAATAAATTAAATAAATATAAATAAATAAATATAAATATAATAAATATAAATAAAATATAAATAAAATAATATAATATAATATAATATAATAAATATAATATAATATAATAATATTAAAAAAATAATATAAATATAATACAAATATAATACATACTAAAAATATAATACATATAAGAGCACAGCTTTTGAATATTGATTCTTCGTTTGCCGTTTGTTCTATCGAAGCCGAGGAAGCTAAGGGAATATTTCATGGGAACATCGGCGCTATATATTTCAACGCTTCTCCTCCGTGGCCTAGTCTCGCTCCCCTCGGTCCTCAGTCTAACGTATGGCTGACTATAATACTCAAGCTCAGGCCCAGCTAGTGCAACATCAATACACATAAATCTACCTGTAACTTCTCAGCTACCGAAGGTATTCTTTGTTAGAAGCGTGAGGAAAACGAAAGGAAATGAGTTTCTGTCGATCTCGTTTTCAACATAGCGTTTTCCTATTGTCTGCTTGCCGACAGGTCGTGTCTCGCAATGGAGAAAAATCTCAAAAAATTAATTTTTCTATAACAGTTTTGAGGGGAAATTGGAATCTTGAATACATAACCGTACTTATTCATCTTTTTGCTCTCCAATCCTTTATTATCTTACTGAGCTCAGTCAATTCGGGCAAATTAAAATATTGATATCTATTTAGGCTTCTCAGCTTCAGCTAATATGCGTATTTTCAAGGTCTTCAAGGGTTAATTAAAGAATGAAGTTCCAAACTATAGGAAAAGTTACTTTTTTCTGGGGTAATATACCCGTTTTTCAAAGGTTTATGCTTTGTTTTCGATAAAAGCCAAATGAACACAAAAAAATACCATTCGAGTAATGAGTTTAGTATTTTTTCATGTATTCCAGGCAATAACGCGTTTATAGTTGATATTCTATCATACTGGTTAATTTCAACGTTGATAAAAGTTACGAGATTCCTTTCCTATTCGTACAAGCGATTAATTTTTTGCATTTTTCCTCGACCGTCGAAACAAATAAATAGTACTAATGTAAATACTCGAACTAAATACTGTAAAACTAAAATGATGTGAAATCCAAAACCAGCAATTTATTTATTCCCGCTCGAAATCCCATATATAATATCGTTATAATCTTAAAGTTATAATCTTTCGATGGGAAAACGATAAACTCGCTTAAAAACTAATATGGAAATCAGTATGAAAAAATTAGGAAAATTAAAAACAATTGGGAAAAATGGAATCTCGAAATATTGAACGTACATTACAAAATTTCAAATCTATCCTCACTCTTAACCGTCCATTACCATCCACCCTGTACTTTTCAGATCCTGATTTTTCTAAATAAATATTAAAACATATTTCAATTAAAATATATCTCGGAATTAAATATTTCACGTCACGAATTGATTGCTTTATTGTTTTCAATTCTAATCGTTTCGTTCCTCGTTAAACCGAAAATGCGATTCCGTGCCCTCGCGGGGACCGGCAGTAGAAATCGTATTTCAATCAAGAAGAATGGCAACAAACGTTTTCCAGTTGATTCGCAAGAGTCGGACTCAATGATCCGCGAACTGACCAGATGAGACTGACAGATGGACAAACACTGACTGGCCGGTGGTTTATTGGCAGAATGAAGTGGTAAAAGAGACAGACGGAAGAACGGCCAGCGGTCAGTTTTACAGGCAAGCGAACTCTCCAAGGGTCAAAGAGCTAGTTAAATCGGAGGAGGGATCTTTTTCCTCTCTAGGGCTCTTCTCACGAGCCCCGTAATATCACAACAAGGATCATCTGTAAATAATAATTGGACGATCGCTCCATTTCAATGTTTTCCACATTCAAGTGGACGTGCAACAATACAGTGCGGTGCCCCTTGACTGAGCTGTAGAGTACAATCCGCCCCAAATTTTGTATATCATTGTCAGAGATATGCGCCATAACTTTTGCATTCTAGGATCTTCATTAGAACCTCGTATTGTACGGGATAATCGTTTTTGATGAAATTGTTACGACTTCGCTGAGCGTGCTGTAGCTAAAAGAACGTAGGTCATCCCCGTTCAAAATTACGAGGTCTTAAACTGCGAAATATATAGCCCAACTATTGGCCAGTATGGCGATTTTACTCGACGGCATTGATAGCTCAAACTCAAAATAATATCATTCTCATAACCGAAGAATTTCCCACTTTTCACTGCCCCAACATCTTCTTTTGCTTGCGAAATTTCTTCAGTTGCATTTTTTTGTATAATCATTCTCGAATAATTAATAATTTTTTTTAGGGAGAGGTTAAGTTGAATGGCAATAAAATCAATCTATTCATCTGCTATTAATATATATATTTTTTTTATCTTGTTCATGTTTATCTTGAGCAATTTTTATTATTTATTTTTTTATTTTATTTTTTTTAAAGATGTGTTAGATGAGTTAAATTGAGGTAAGTTTAGATGTAAGTAAATTTAAATTTGGATGAATTAAAATACAAAAAATACTGTTACATTTAGATCAATTCAAATTTAAATACATTTGAACTTACCAAAAATATTTCCATTTACTACGTAAACATGGGAGTAAAAATACATTTAGATTTAGAGAAATTTTGATTTTGATTCAAAAAATTTCAGATAAATTGAAATAAAAAATATATATTAATTTATTTTAATTTTTTTAAATGTTGATAAATTTATGTATTTTTCTTTATTAATTCAGGTTATTAGTTTTGGATTATAGAACTGATTAGAGTTTTTTGAGTTTAATTTTGATTAGAAGTTGTCTACGATCTATCAATATTTTGATTCGACTCTCTCGTTTCGAAGTTCAAGTTGTAGCTCTTTTTGTTTTTCATGTCGTTGTGTGATTTTAAAATAATCGACACCAGTTTGTTTCTAGTTGTGCTTGATATTAAAATTATTAGATTAATTTTTATTAGCTCCGAATCGCAATCGTGAAGACCTACCGATAATCGTAGCTCAGGTATACATTTCACACAAACCAACAATTTAACTAGGTTGTGTAAGCAGAAAGTGCAGCTATGTAGTTTATAAACTCACTCGACTTATTCTGCCTCGAAACGGTCTTTTAGAATATGAATGAGCCCAACCATCTGAGGTACTTCGCTCGCACGTAAAAAGTCGAGTCCATTTTATGAGTTTTCGCCCTCGATAGTAAAGTTCCTTAGCAGTTTTTCATGGCGTAGATGTTTCGCTAGTTCTGTTTCATTGGTAGACCGCGATACGACTCCTTTTTCCGCGTGTAAGGCTTAAAGGACACGCCAGTCGCTTTTCCAGCTGTACGATTATGACCTGAAAACGCTGCAAATGATTGTACAGTAGATTATTATTCCTTCGCTTCATAATGATGTAAGAAAACTATGCATTTGTGATAGTAATTATTCTGAACATTTCTGAACGTTCCCACCGAAAAACAGATTGGTAACTATAGAGGAATAAACTACTGTAATTTAATATTTTTTGTTTATTATTCAATAATATTGGTTAATTATTCAATAATAAACCATTGCAATCGCCCAAGAAATATTTTTTACTAGCCCCCTCAAAATTGGATGTTTTACGTTTCAAGGCACGTAGAATCAGAATATCCAATAAAAAAATTCTGTCCGTCCGCTGTCAACTTTTTTTAACGAAACTATAAAAGCTAAGTTCTTGATATTTTCACCAAAAACCAATTTTGGTCTGAAAATGGGTAAATTCCGCTACCTCAATTTGGGGAGTATTTTTGAAGGGTTTTGAAAGGGGGAAAATTCGAAAACATCAAATTTTGAGGGGGGTTAAAAAAAATTCTTAGGCGATTACAATGGTTTATTATTAAATAATAAACCAAAATTGGCAAAAGAAAAATTATCATAGCCTAGATAAAAGATTAATATATAATTTAACGCCGCAAATCGACAATTATTCATATTCATTATTCGCCTGAAACGAGGAAATTGGTAAGGAAGATAACGGAGTCGTATTCGAATCGCATTGAATTGTAGTCGTGCCGTGTGAAGCGAGGAATAAGTGTCTCTTGACAATATCCGTGCTACGCTGGCTATTTCCTCTCGGACCCCAGCAGCTTCGAAACGTATAGTTAAAAAGGATAGCCGTGCGATGGAAAAAAGTCCCTAAAGAAATCATTACTGTCTCCAAGCGTAAAGAGAACGTTTTATTCGCTCAGATACATGAGCTCCGATAAAGTGTTTACATCTGTGTGCTGCTGTCTTGTTTCATTTTAGTAGAGCACTTTTTAGTCTCTTTTTTTTTATTTATTTTATTTTTCTTTTTTTTTAGTCTCTTTCGATTAAAGATATATGTTTACTATGTCCGGGGGTTGTGAGGTGGAGAAAATCCAGGCGACTCATTCTCCAATCCTTTATTAGCTGGCCGAGCACTTTCGCCCATTCGGGCATCCTCAGGGCGACTGAGCCATAGGCGAAAGGCTCGGCCAGCTAATAAAGAATTGGAGAATGATTCGCCTGGTTTTTCTCCACCTCACAACCCTCGGACATCAAGAAATGCGACGAGAAGGAAAAGAAGTATATTTACTATGTTAAATATTTTTGAAAATGTCGGGATGAAAATTTTCTCATGGGGAAAAAAATTGAATATAACGAAAAATGCAATCGACGAAAAACCGAATACGATGCGAGTGGCGTATTTTTAAATTATCGCCTCATTGAAAAACCGCAATCGATCAACGCAGAAATCGCACATTTGGCAACCAGACGGAGGATGACGGAACAAATTTCTGCCCCTGGTACGAGAGGGTTGTTCGCTTCGTGGAACGGTACCAGTCGGACAAACGATGCGTAGTGTCGATCGAGTGATTGATGGTGACGAACTGATCAAGAACAATCGGAGGCCACTGATTGAAAACGCTTGATCAACCAAGACAAGCGATCGAACTTCTGCGAGAATGGCGGAAGGAAAAACGACCCTCTGACCTGGCAATTTCCCCGATGTTCAACTCGTTTCGATCGGTTATCACGTTGTACACTTGTTGTGCCCGTGTTAACTAACGTATTGTTGCCGATGATAGTTCAGCCCTTCAAGCAACAGCTATTGTCCGCGAGGTATTCGTCCCCCGATCTGCGAGCCCTTCTTCCTATTATTCGACGTGTTCCGCGATCCACGGTGACCTCATTCTGCCAAAGCTTGTTTCCTCGTATACACAAACAAGTGACGCGGCACGACGGCTAAAAACTGTCAACTTTACTCGAACAGTCGTCGTTTGGAAGGGAGAGTTTCGATGGCGTTTTATTTAGAGCTGAACGAAGGGATAAGTTAAATTTGGTATCGCATGACTTCATAGAGATAATTTAGAAATATTTTTCATTCATAATCGTAAGGGTTTTTTGATGGTCGTGGGAGGAAAACCTGAATCCGTTTTCGCTTTCTGGTTCATTATTCTTTCAATAAAATGCACTAATAATTCATTTTAGTATCTTGAGAAAAATATGAGAAACGATTTTTCGGTTGTTTTAATGGAAGGAAATCATATTTACCCAGGTTTTAGAAATATAGGTGTCTTTGCTATCAATTTTCATCGATTTTGAAACGCTGAATCCAATATGACTTTATCGAAGGTGATAGCTTTATAAAAGTTCACAAATTATCAACGCATTTGTGAGCATATTTATTTATTATTATTTTTTTTCTATTTTTTTAGAAATTTGAGAAATTCAATTTGGTTTAGTAATTATTACAAACAAGTTGATGACCTTCTACTTATAATAATAGAAGCAAAAAGTGGAACATAAAATCAGGAGCAATAGCAGTGCATAATGCAACATAACTTATTAATAAACCTCCCCTAAATAAATTATTACACAGCGATTATTTGGTTTATTTATCAACAATAAACCTTTGTAATCGCCCAATTCAAAAAAAAAGTTTAACCCCCTTCAAAAGTTAATTTTCTTGTTTCGAAGCATGTACAATCACAACATCTAATGAAAACAAATTCTGTATACGCTGTTAACACTTTTCCGAGGAAACTATAAAAGCTAAATTTTTGAGATGTTTACCAAAAACCATTTTAGGTCTGACAACTGCTAGCTCAATTTTAAGGGTATTTTTCTATGTTTTGAGGGGGAGAAAATTAGTGTTTTCCAACGTTTTTCAGAAAAAGTGTATTTTGTATCAATTTCTATAGAGTTTTGAACGCTGAATCGATTGACACCAAAACGGAGCCTATAGCTTTGATGGATTTCGATTTATAACAGCTAGTGTGTGGAGTTTTCGAGATTTTTAAAATTTTGCCATACACTCTTTCGAACTAGAGCGTTTATCCAGTAATGAAAATCATTCTATACTCGTTGAAATGGTCGTCAAACACTCATTTCACCTGTATCGTTAGGCGTATAGCTAAAATTTTAATTAAATTATTACAAAATACATGCCTTGAAACGTAAAACATCAAATTTTGAGGGGGGGTTATAAATTTTTTTTTCTTGGGCGATTACAATGGTTTATTATTGAATAATAAACCAAAATAAAAATAACTAAAATTACCGTAGTTTCTATGGATTTTCCCCTTACGGTTATCAGCTTGTGAGGTGAAAACGTCCAGGAATATGTGAAATGATTGCTATCATAGACGGAATAAATCGCTGTACAATCATGTGCAGCGTTTTCCTTTAAATTTTATTGGAATGTACTTTTAATATTTTTTCCGTTTTACCCAGTCGAAACTTGTAGTTTGAAAAAAGACTAATTTTTTACGTTTTTGCTGAAAACAGAGTGCATAATTATGTTTCTAGTGCGAACGGTGTAATAGTGCGATATCATTCAAAATTCTGAGCGGAGCCAACTTTTTGTCGTCGTCATTAGTGAATGCATCTTTAGACCGAACCGAGTAATATTCATCTGAATTTTCATCCATGACCGCTTCCATGGAAATGTTCCTTTTCACGTGCTGACCCTGTCAATTACCAAGTTTTTTCCATTTTGTTTTCATCTAAAAAAAAACCGGTTTCTCGTTAGCGTCCGGAGAACCGCGGTGGACGAAATTCTTATATTCAGTAAATAATTACAGTAGCGCCGTTGCTAATGGTCTCCTGCACTCGCCGTCCCGTTTTCACTAGAATTAGAGAGGAAAAAACCGTGTAAGCATGAATAGAGGGTACGAAGAGATGCACACATACAAAGCAACCGAGATGGAAGTTTTTACAGGCTAGAAGGTGTTCGCATTTGTTAGGTGTTGATGGGGTGATGCTGGACCGGGCCACTTCAAAGACGCACAAAACTCACAACTGCGCCAGCGCGTTGTCCACAGCGAACCCCTGGTCAAGCTTTAATCAAAAGAAAATATGTAAAATGGGGTGACGCATTATTGGTCAGAGAGTGAATAATGAAAGGGTTGCATTATTTACAATGCCGCAGACACGCGGCTTTCAGTGGCGAATGGGAAAATGTTGGATTTTTCGAATCCATTTTGTTAGAAATGTAGCTTTCAATTTGAAAAATGCTGCAAATGATTGTACAGTGGTTATTATTATTTTGCTTCAATATTGATTTAAGAAGACTATCCATTTGTCATTTTAAATGTTCCGAACATTTGTGAACGTTCCCACCGAAAAACAGATGGTAACTATAGGGGAAAACTCCGTAGCAACTATTGTAATTTAAATCATTTTTATTTTTCTTAATTTCCTAATTAAAAGCTAAACTCATTGCCTAACGATACAGCTGGAGAGAGTGTTTAACGACCATTACAATGAGTATACAACGATTTTTATAGCTCCAAGAACTCTCGAGTTATACCCTCGTGTCAAATTTCTGAAAATCTCCCAAATTTTTAACAAAAGCTGCGATAACTCGAGAACCAATAAAGCTATCGACCCGGCGATGGTCTCATTCGATTCAGCGTTCAAAAATCTATATAATTTGATACCACGTACACATTTCTCTGAAAAACCTTGGAAAATATGAATTTTCTCCCCCTCAAAACCCCCCAAAAATACCCTTAAAATTGAGCTAGCAAGTTGGTTCAAGAATTGGGCCGTCGTAGGACCGAGATTGATTTTTGGTGAAAATTTAAAGAATTTAGCTATTATGGTTTGGCCGGAAAAGTGTTGACGGCGTACGGCGTACGGCGGACAGACAGAATTTTTTTATTGGATATTCGGATTCTACATGCTTTGAAACGTAAAACATCAAATTTTGAGGGAGGCTTATAATTTTTTTTTCTTGGGCGATTACAATGGTTTATTATTGAATAATAAACCAAAATTAAGAAAAACACGCTGCGAATTATTGTACTGAGGTTTATTGATCGCTTCTATAATATAGGAAAAACCATCAATTTGCGATAATAACTTGTCCTAACAATGCCTCGCCCGAAATGTTATTGGAAACATTGTTGGCAACATTTTCTGTAACTTTGTTATTTTTTCCGTCAACATTGTTAGTAACATTGTTGGCGACACTGAGTTTTGTTATCGAGCCATGAGCGATAACAAACCGGCATTTGTGATTAACATTGTGGATAACATTGTTAGAGAACTAGACCCAAATAAAACAGACGGAAGAATTGTTGGCAACAAATAAGTTGACGACATTGTTGTCAACAATGTTGATAACATATTTTCTAGATCATCTCATTTTGTTACAAACATTATTGTTATCAACATCTTATGTTAATAACATTTGTTTTCACTAACATTTGGTCTGTAAGGACCTTTAGGGAAAACTCTGTAGCAACTATTGTAATTTTAATCATTTTTATTTTTCTCAAGTTTCCAATTGAAAGCTAAATTTTTCTCCTAGGGGTACAGCTGAAGAGACGAGCATTCCAACGAGTATAGAACGGTTTTTATAGCTCCAAGAACTCTCGAGTTATAACCAGCATGCCAAATTTCTGAAAATCTCCCAATTCGACACAAAAGCTACGCTAACTCGAGAACCAATAAAGCTATCGACCCCGCGATCGTCTCATTAGATTCAGCGTCCAAAAATCTATAGAAATTGCTAGCAAATACACATTTTTCTGAAAAACCTTGGAATATACGAATTTTCACCCCCTCAAAACCCCACAAAAATACCCTTCAAATTGAGCTAGCAATGTGGTTCAAAAATTGGGCCGTTGTGAAACCTAGATTGATTTTTGGTGAACATTTCAAGAATATAGCTATTATAGTTCGGTCGAAAAAGTGATTAAGGCTTACGGCGTACGGGCAGAATTTTTTTTATTGGATATTCGGATTCTAGTAGCCTTGAAACGTAAAACATGAAATTTTGAAGAGGTTGAAAAAAAAGTTTTCTCGGGCGATTACAATGGTTTATTATTAATAATAAACCAATAAAGATTATTAAAATTACAATAGTTGCTACGGAGTTTGGTGGAAACGTTCACAAATGTTTGGACAAGTTACTATCGCAAATGGAAGGTTTTTTCACGTTATTGGGGAGTTTTAGTGAATTTCACGTATTTTGGAAACTGAAACGTGGGAGTATTGGTTACTTTAATAAATCATAATATGTCTCTAATGGTCACAAAAATCCGCCATCCACAAGAACGTACCATAAGAAACGTATGATTTAATGAAGTAACCAATACTCCTACGTTTCAGTTTTCGAAAAATGCGAAATGCGCTAAAACTCTCCATTAATGAAGCAAAGGAATAACAAACCTCTGTACAATCATTTGCAGCGTTTTAATTGTATAATTATAAATATTGTATAATTTTTCAAAACTTCGATAGGTAATGTAAGATGTGAAATTATTGCCCAGTAGAATCTTAGTTATGAGCGCCGGCGAATTTCCGAAGAAACCTAATTCGCTAGTTTCGAAACCTTCAAAAATAATATTTCATCCATAAAATCCGTTTTATGCGAGAAAAACGCTGCAAATGATTGTATGGCTACCCTCGTTAATGTTCACTTCGGTTTATTTTCGTTTTATATTTCGACTCAAAATTATTGCTTTCCAATCACTTAGTTTCAATTTTATAATTTTCATTTTTCGCACATCTGGTCTCCAAATTCAAATTTTCTTAATAACAAAAATCCTTAATAAATTCAGTCATTCTCTCAACGTAGACAATCATTTATAATATTTAATCAAGTTCATACTCCCGAGCCCCAAGCCAAAATTGTACCGTAGTTTATTATTCCTTTGCTTCTCGGAATAATTACTATAATAATCGGATGGTCTTCTTAAATTATTTTTATTTAAATTATTAAAATTTGGATCTCCTGAATACTTGGCAAAGCAGCTGACATATCGGGCACGATAGAACAACAAGGAACGCTACAAGACTGCTTGAGTTGCCAGTGCATAAAACCAATTTTTATGGCAATTCGTTTATTAGCCAGGGGATCAAATTTTACAATCAGAACCTGGATCTGTTTGATCTAAATACAACCACCAAGTGTTTTAGGAAAAAGTTGTTTGAGCAGCTGTTTGCGCGATATTTATGACGTTTTTATTATATAGAGCCAAGAGAGCATTTATTTTCTATTTTTGTGATTAATATTCATTTGAACCTGGAAGATTTATTTGTTCGAAATGTAACTTTTTTTCTGTGAATTGTGGAAGAGAGGCCTATAAAGGCCCAATAATGTACAGATTTATAATAAACATATTCTATTCTATTCTATTCTTAAATCATAATCGAAGCGAAGCAATGATAAGCCATTGATTATTTGCAGCACTATTTATGTCGACGTCTTCATCGTGGCTATCGTGTATTCGGAACATTCTAAAAGCTCAGTTACAGACAAAAATACCATAAAGATCCATACATCAGTAGTTCAATGCCATTTTGAATCCTTCGAACTTGAAAAGTTCCACTCCTAATTCACTTCTGACCTATTTATCCGAAGTATTCCGAGTTCTCTTCGTACTCGAGTACATCTTTGCATTTCCCTGCGGTAAACTAGAAGATATCTAAGCGTCCAACTTTGCGCACATTAATTGGAACGAATCTCGCACGGCAAACTCTGAAATAGCAATTCCATTCCTCGAGAACAGCTACATTGTGCTATTGCTTTCTCGTGCCATTTCTCCCTTTGTCTTCTCTGAGCAGCGCTGTTCGGTCACAAGTGAATCGATAGTCGTAATAGTCACTAGAGTAAAATGGGCTAACATTAGGCGAGTGAAGGATTATAAAGTGAGCGTACACGAAAAGCGTTCAAGTATTAAAAATTTATTTTCGTATAAAATATTTTCCTAAAGCATTTTTTTGAAATAATACTTTTTATAAAAACTATAGCAAGCTATTATTTATTCGTTATAAAAATATAAATTACAGAGATCACAACTTTCAAATAGAAAACAAGAATTATCGCAGGAAATCTCTATGTACATAATTCTTCTTATATACAAAATATAAAAGTTATAGCATTTATTAAAGCTCAATTGACTTAGGCGAGACATTGCAAACAATACTAGGAATATGGAATGTTGGTTTTTCTGTTTATAATGAACGACGAAAATAATCAAATCAGCTCGAATCCAATAATGGGAATATAAATATAATATAAATTTAGCGCTAATCGCGAAATTATTTACAAAAATTCGACTCTGTATAAATAAATTGATATCCTCGCAGTTCAAGTTTTCCCAAATAAATTTTTTTTTGACGTCGTCTATTTTAGAATTGTCATAGGTATCTACTTTTTCAACCATAAATTTACAATATTTTATCAAACCAATAAATAAATGGGTAAGAAAGACATTTTCACCGAGCTATATTATTATTGTTCTTGATTTTCATTAATGATCGATGATCTTCGTAAATATGTTGTACCTTGATATTTTTTTCTATTTTTATAGAAACATACATTTTTTTCCGCAATAGTCCAACTATTCACCTAATCGTCTTCTACGTATTCCATCAAAACATTTCGTATTAATTTGCACCAAGAAATCACGTGCCAGATTGACATTTTGTTCGACTGAATTTCCCGCTAAGCTTCCAACTGTCAATCGCCCACGGTCCTCTTTGTAATTCGCCCTGCGTTTCATTGCGATTAATTAAAATTCACCCTCCGTCCAGATTCTCGCAAATGAATTCGAATCGTTGTAATTGACCGCTCGACCTACGCGTGCGCGAACTGCTAATCCCGTTCCCGTCAACCGGCGACTTTTTTTGCGAAAAAAAATTTACGAATTCGCGGGGAAATGATTAAATTTCGTTTGACTGGCGAAGAATTACTCTCCGAGTTGTATCAAGTTGCAAAACGACGTACCGAAGCGTGAAAAAGAGCGATGAATCCGATCCTTTCACTTTGCGTGCTGTTCTGTGAGCCGACATTTTTTCTTTCCTCTCCCCGCTCTACCTTGATAATCATTGTTCACATTGTTCACCGGATGGAAGACGAGATTTAAAAAATATCGCGATACCGCTTCTTTCGCCTTTGGCGAGGCTTGGAATATTTATGCGAGCGTGTGCTGATATTTCGGAACTTTTATCTTGAACTTTTATCAACTGGGAAAAATGGGAAAAAATGTTTATTTTGAAAATTTCGCAGTTTAGTACTATACGAGAAATATCCAATTGTAAATTTCTGAGGTGACTTGCTCGAAAAAAATTAAATTTGATTCTGATTTTCAGTTTTTCTTTCCCATAATTATTCTCACGTTTCACCCCCTCCCTCCAAAAAAAAAAAAAAAAAAAACAGTTGGTTTTACCGGACTGAGAAGAAAGCAAGCACGAACAATACCCAAATAAGTTATTCTTGTACCGATATAATTTTTTCAAGTATTTTTGCAGAATATGCCCTAAAAATTTGGAATCTCCCTTGAAGCTAGTAGTGGCCAAAAAAACGTAGGGAATACATTTCTGTTGTACGATTGCGAAGTTATTTTCACAGAATAATAAACCAAAACGTGTTTTTGAGCCTTTTCGAAACATAGCGGGGTATTATTCGAATCTAATCGTCGAATCATTGCATCCTAGCGGCTTGTGAGGGAATTTGGGGGCCAAGTGGCCGACGTTTCTGCAGCGGCCGCAAGAGCACATTACTGTAGTTAAAAAGATTACAAGAGTGGAACATACTCAAGATTAGAGCAACACAAGCGTGTTCTTTCCCTTTGAATATCGCATCGAAAAATGCCTGCATTCGTGGAAAACTGCTTACGTCCAGTGATTCGGACCACGCGATTCATCAGAAACGTAATTAATAAACATCAAACGTAACTAATAGCACTTACACTGACTGAGAAGTTCTTATATTTGAGCTAAATCATCTTGAGCTTGATAACACCAAACCGAAAATGACAGTTTTAGTGAAAGTTTCTATAGCATACGCACGTTTGTTCCCATGGAAAACCATGGCTCGTGGAAACGTGAACGGAAACTGCCCGAGGATAAAAACGGAATGGGAAAGCGTGACAAAAAGTTTTTCCTTTAGTAAATAATGACTTGAAAATTAACTCTGCGGAAGTACAACCAAAGTTTTCCGTTGCTGTTTCATCCCTTAGCAAATCACCTTTACAATTTTCCCAAGGTAAGCAAAAACTTTTTTTCTGGGGGTTGTGAGAGGGAGAAAAACCAGGCGAATCATTCTCCATTTCATTATGGGCTGGCCGAGCACTTTCGCCCATTCGGGCATTTTCAGGGTGACGTGGAGCCATAGTGTCCACTTTAATTGCTGTGGACCCATTGGCTCCACGTCGCCCTGAAGATGCCCGAATGGGCGAAAGTGCTCGGCCAACCAAAAAGAATTAGAGAATGAGTCGCCTAGTTTTTCTCCCCTTCACAACCCCTGGACATCAAGAAATGCGACGAGAAGGAAAAGAAAAACTTTTTTGCCACTCAATTTTTTTTCCTTAAGCGGTTTCATCTCGCGTTTCCACGCACCGTGATTTTCCAAGGAAAAGAACATTAGCGTATGACCAGCTTGTTTCAGGGTTACTAGGCTTCACGCTTCAAGTTCAACCTAGAACATGTTTCTTCCTGACTTTCAGTGAAGCTTAGCATTGTTAGCAGTCTTAGCATGGTTAGCAGTATTAGCACGTCGTATACTCCTCTATCATGAGAACCACAATCGTTCCAACATTGTTTTTGAAATGGTACAATTAACAGTATTTGAGATTTTTGTAGGTTGAGGGGGAGAAAAACGAGGCGACCTCTTCTCCATTCTTTTTTATTATCCAGCCGAGTACTTTCGCCCGTTCGGGCTTCTTCAGGGCATTATAGGACCAAGGGTACCTATGGCCTAGGGGCCATAGGTACCCTTGGTCCTATAATGCCCTGAAGAAGCCCGAACGGGCGAAAGTACTCGGCTGGATAATAAAAAAGAATGGAGAAGAGGTCGCCTCGTTTTTCTCCCCCTCAACCTACAAAAAGAAGTAATGCGACCACCTGGAGAAGAAAAAGTATTTGAGATATTTCAAAAAAACTTCTTTTTTATGCAAAATTGAACGTTTTTGGAACATTTCACAGTGTGGGTTGGAATCAAGAATATTAACTTAGATCGCTCAATTTTGGTTCCATCAATCGAAATTCCGATTCTAGTATGCAAGCTCGGTTCCACCCCACGGCCTGTAAGGCTTTTGGGGTGTCGAGTAGTCCGGGTGGTGGTGATGGTGGTAAGGGGGTGGAGTTTGGTGGTGGGGCGCCATTTGGTGGTGCGGTGAGGTGACATGGTGGTGAGTAGCACCATGATGATGGTCCATTTGGTGCCCATTGTAAGTTTGAGCGTAGGATGTGGGCGTCAGAGGCGTTAGCGTGGGCGGAGTTGAGGCCGACGTGTCGCCACTTGCGACTCCAGACGTCGAGGATGACGTCGATTCGAAGGAGGAATTTCCTGACGATGATGGCGTTCCCGTCGTTGAAGCTGACGTGTCAAGATTGCCGACAGGCGCGTAGGATCCCAGCGGCCATGATGATGGTGTCAATGGTGGTTTCAAGTGCGGAGGTGGGACACCGCAGGAAAGACCTCCAGAAGGGACGCCGGTTTCTCGTTGGGAGGCAAAGCATTGCAGATGGGACATGAGCCTAAGTCGCAGCGGGTCTTGAAGGTCAAGACCTTCAACTGTCACCAAGTATCGGGCAACTTCTGCGGCGCATTCTCTGAAGCCGATGCTATGATAATCCATTGCAATTTTGGACGCATCATAGGGCATATTATCACCACCTGAAACAAATTCAACGTAGATATATAATTTAGCTGCTAAGATAAAAAATCTGCTATTTACTTATGAATAGGATTACTCAACCAGGGCACTTGAAATACTAGGCATGCTCGAAAACCTAAAGAAATTGATACCAAATACACCAATTTCTGAAAAACGTTAGAAAATACGAGTTTTCATCCCCTCAAAAATACTCTTAAAATTGAAATAGCGATTTGGTCAAAGAATTGAGCCATAGTCGGGACAAAATTTATTTTTGTTAAAAATTACAAGACTTCAGTCTTCAACGTTTTGTCAGGAAAGTGTATAAATAAGCAACAGTTCATAGGATTTTTCTTCGGTTAATATCCAGGATCTCCATTTTTCTTTGATGATGTTGGGAACATAGATCCACACTTCTTACTTCAATCGTTATATTTTTTCCCCTTCTGAACGTTTCGCCGACAACTAAGGTGGCCTCTTCAGCTTCAAAAACAATACAAACCATCAATTAACCAATCTTCCTAATCTAACTATCCTCATCTTATCTTCTTATACAAAAAATATGCATAATTTAAATTTCAATTTTTCACGTTTTCACCTTACCTTATCTCCGTCAATCCATCACTCAGCACATCCTCACCACATCCATCTCCACCTCCTCCAACCCGTCATCACCACTCCAGGGGGAAAAGGATATAAGAAGGGAGAAGGAAGAAGGGGAAAAAATATAACGATTGAAGTAAGAAGTGTGGATCTATGTTCCCAACATCATCAAAGTTCATAGGATTGCCTCTTTTGTAAAAATAAGTTTCCGAATCGGTCGACAGACTCGTTACCAGCGTGGCCAATTTTCAATGGGGTTAATAGAACAGAAATTGTTGAGGGTAGAGCGGTTTGCGTGGGAACTGCCGAGAAAAATCGAATATCGACGAGAAAAGCCGAACGGCCTCGAATCCTTCGGCTACCCCTAATCCTCACATCCTCACATCCCATATCCTCACATATCCTCCCAACACTTGAATCCTTCTCGTGTCGCTCCACCCTCCGCCCAGGGCGAAGTTGGCTAAAGTTTGCCAGTCCTGAGATAGAGCAGCGGTTCAGTTATCAGACTTTGCAGATATCGAAGTGCGAACCAAACATCGAAAAGTAGTTGAATCGTTTGTTCCAACTGAAAACCGATTTAATGAAGTTCAAACCGTGGGACAAAGTCGCCTGGTATATTCATATATTTTATATTAGAGATCAACCTAAGAATAGTAGAAATCCTTAACGTTAAAAATAATTCAAACGCAGTTCTGGGAATTTTTACATTCATCTAATGAGTTGGAGCTTGAAAAAGTGAAAAAAAATTGGTTTAGCTGGCGCCTTAACTGCGGGAGTAGTTTAATACTGTAGAAACCAAATGGGTCTAGATCGCCCTAAAAATGCTCGAAGAGGCGAAAGTGCTGAAATAAAAATACCCATCGTTTTTCGCCTAGTTTTCTCCCTCTCAACGCCGTATAATAAAATATACTGACGATAAAATATACGAACAGACAGACGATGCATTAACTTCTCTAAATTCGATCTCCTTTTTTGTTAACTTCTATGAATTTTTTCACCTTCCACTTCGTCTTTTCCACTTGGTCCAATTCTCCAGAAGATTTTTTGATCCAAAACGTTCCAAAAGAAAAACGCTGCAAATGATTGTACAGTGGTTTATTATTATTTCGCTTCAATATTGATTCAAGAAGACTATCCATTTGTCATTCTAAATATTCCGAACATTTTTTAACGTTCCCACCGAAAAACAGATGGTAACTATAGGGGAAAACTCCGTAGCAACTATTGTAATTTTAATCATTTTTATTTTTCATAATTTCCTAATTAAAAGCTAAACTTATTGCCTAACGATACAGCTGGAGAGAGTGTTTAACGACCTTTCCAATGAGTATAGAACGATTTTTATAGCTCCAACAACTCTCGAGTTATACCCTCATGTCAAATTTCTGAAAATCTCCCAAATTCGGCACAAAAGCTGCGATAACTCGCGAACCAATAAAGCTATCGACCCGGCGATGGTCTCATTCGATTCAGCGTCCAAAAATCTATATAATTTGATACCCTGTACACATTTTTCTGAAAAACCTTGGAAAATATGAATTTTCTCCCCCTCAAAACCCTCCAAAAATACCCTTAAAATTGAGCTAGCAAGTTGGTTCAAGAATTGGGCCGTCGTAGGGCCGAGATTGATTTTTGGTGAAAATTTCAAATTTTTAGTTCTTACAGTTTGGCCGGAAAACTGCTAACGGCGTACGGCGGACGGCGTACGGCGGACGGACAGAATTTTTTTTATTGGATATTCGGATTCTACATGCCTTGAAACGTAAAACATCAAATTTTGAGGGGGGGTTATAAATTTTTTTTTCTTGGGCGATTACAATGGTTTATTATTGAATAATAAACCAAAAAATAAAATAAAATAAATGTTCGTGTTTTGGGTAATAATGCCTCCTTATTTTATTTTTCATTCAACCGCTTTCCCCACCAGGAAGAAAATTCGGCCTGGTAAGGGGTGAGGGGGCGGCCTGTAATTTTCTAATAAACCTAACTCGGGGGTGAGAACTTTACTTGTCTACGGCTTCCCACGTTCCGTCTCGGGGATGGAAGATTTGTCGGAGGGGGTAGTAGCGAGTAACATCTGTCCGGCCTTCCCAGAACCCCCTCCCCTTACCGGTCGATCATCCCTTCTCTATGTGAACTGCTAGGCCCTGACTCAACAACAAACTCGAGTCGGCAGTGTTCTCTCACTGTTTCCCATAACAGATTCACACGAGTATTTTGCATTCACCCTTCGATGGTTTTGTGATTAGTTCGGCACCACGCAACCCCCTTTCGCCTTTTATCACTTTCACACACACATCGTTCGCTCACGATTCCACACATACGTCTCCATTTCTCACGCTAAGTTAATCTATATTGACTTCGATGTTTCCTCATGACCCCGCCATCTTTACATTCACTTATCGCGTGCCTTTCACTCTCCTACCCACTATCACTATATTATGGTCGCAAATTTATTTACCCACGATTTCCTCTTTTTTCGACGATAGAGCGATAGTAATTTATATTTTCGTACGCTTCCATATCAGTACAAGATAATATTCTCGATTATTCGAGACGTGTTCTGTTCAATAAAATAAGTTGAACTCTTTTTCGAGCTAGAGACAAGAACAATTGGCTTACAAAACGCTTCAAATTATAGTGCCATTCATTTATTATTCCTAACGACCTTGGTTTTCATTTATAATGATTTACAGGTCTTACTTAGGATAACAGGCCGTAAGGGCAAATTGCTAAGCGAATTATTTCAATTATTTTCCTTTCGGTTTATTATTTTCAAATACACTATAGATCTAGCTGAGATGATTTTCTTATCAATATACAATATCAATAAAACAATTTATAGAGAATTATAAATTCTCTAGTTTTATCATCCTTCAGTATTTCTTCACATTCGCAAAAAATATTCATAAAAGCGGCTGTAAATTGAGAACTTTTATCCGTTATGCGTTCGATTCAGTGCTCAAAAATTTATTTTGTCGCCTTTTCAGCTGTTGTGGACTTCATAGCTAATGAAGCATTGATAATTTCCATCCAAGGAGAATAGAGCTACTATCCATTGAAGACGCAGCCGTTGTACCGGACCGCATTATTAGTATTCGAAGAAACTGAGAATAATGAGAATTTATTTCACCTCAAGAAAGCAACAATTTTTTTCCAACATTTTAGAGCCGGAACTGATAATCTATTACGCAACCATGAAATCCTGCACAATTTGAATGAATGAATTAATAAATAATTTATTCCATATAGCATGGCAAAAATTAAAGTTGCTCCGCACATATACATAGCAATATATCAAACCAAGCACTGATGATCCAGTCCGGTTTGAAGGAGTTCACTCTCCATGAAGTTTAATAATATCTAATAATATAACTTTTTTGGTAAAATAAAGAATAACACACGATTCAAAGGTAATAAAGTATAGAAAGAGAATAAATTAAATAGGAACCTTTTACAACATATATACGCTGCTCACTAATTTATTACGTTCCTCTGAACCAATTGCAATTAGCCAAATAAATATTTCCTTCTTATACACATATTATCTTGAAAAATTACCGGGATTCATCATCTCTCCGGGCAGGGCTGTAGAAAATATATTTGCCGTACTCCATATTATGGCGGAAATTATGGCTTGGGATAAAGCGATATAAAGCGGATAGTAAGTTTTAATTAATAAAGATAAACTCGAATCGTAATATATTTTTATATAATATTAATATCTTTATTTTTTCCTTGGGTGATTATAATAGTTTATCATAATAATAAACCAAAATCGCCATAAAACGCCATTTAATGAAATTGACTCTTTTACACGTAGAAATAAAACAGAAACCAGTGGTGTGCATAGATCACACAGTACTTCCATGTTTGAGTCGGTAACTGGTATAACCAATTATAAAATCGAGAAAATCGTACAAAGGCCGAAACGTGACCCTAGCGGTAAAGATCAGGCGTCATTCACTCGCCATTACAAATATTTAATACCTCTAGCGTCAAATGTATTGATTTTTGCACCCTGTAAAAAGCTCAACAGCGATAAACGGCGTAGGGCGGAAGTACGGTATGTGATCAAAACAAAACATGATCGTTGTTGGTCACATTTAAAGCAGAGACCCGAAATTTACAAGAGCGCTAGAATAAAATAACTGAAATCGCGTTTAACGAGTAAGTACTGCATGTGACCCCGATAATAAAAATCAAGCAAAATTCAACTGTCATAAAGAAAAATTTAAAGTCTAAAGTATATTCACTCTTGTCGTCTATAAAAATCTCTAATGCAAAAAAACGGCATAAGGAGGAAGTACTGTGTGTTATCCAAACTATACAAAACAAGTTCTGTGAACGTGGTCAGAGTTGGTCAAATATATAGCAAAGAGCCCCAAAAAGTACAGTAACTGAAAATGCGTTTTGCGAGGAAGTACTGCAGGTGACCCCAATAATAAAAAACAAGCAATATTCAGCTGTCATATAGAAAATTTAAAGTCTAATGTATATTCACTCTTGCGGTCTATTAAAATCTCAAAAGTTAAAAAATGGCATAAAGCGGAAGTACTGTGTGTTACCCAAACCATACAAAACAAGTTTTATGAACGACGTCAAAGTTGGTCATATTTATAGCAAAGAGACCCTAAAAGTACAATAACGCTTACTAAAATAACTGAAAATGTTTTTACGAGGAAGTACTGCAGGTGACCCCAATAATAAAAGTCAAGCAATATTAGGCTGTCATATAGGAAATTCAAAGTCTAATGTATATTCACTCTTGCAGTCTATTAAATCTCAAAAGTTAAAGAAAGGCATAATGCGGAAGTACTGTGTGTTATCCAAACTATGAAAAAAAACAAGTTTTGTGAACGAGGTCAAAGTTGGTCATATTTAAAGCAAAGAGACCCAAAAAATACAAATTAAACAACTGAAAATGCGTTTTACGAGGAGGTACTGCATGTGACCCCAATAATAAAAATCAAGCGATATTCAACTGTCATATAGAATAATTTTAAGTCCTCCAGCGTTCAAATATATTCATTTTTGTGGTATATAAAAATCAAAATGTAGCAAATGTGCAAATAACGCGGATGTATGTTATGTGACCCATTTGATAAAAATCAGGCATCATTCAATCGCCAACCCCAACATTTTAAGACCTCAAACATTCAAATACATTGAGTTTTGCGGCCAGTAAAAATCAAAATACAAAACATGCACTTGTGAAATCGTGAAAAACGCTCATAACGTGGAGGCATTGTATGTGACCCACTATACAAAAAATCTAGTGTTTTCTGCTTGTCATAACCGACATTTCAAGCCCTCAAACGTAGAAAAATATTGACTCTCATAGCCTGTAAAAATCGAAACAGAAAAAACTTTGAACGCTTATATCTCGGAAGTACTGTGTGTAATTCAAAATCCGGAAAAACCTAATTTTGCACAATCACTGGGAAAACATTCCCTGAAAATTTCATGGGGTTTCATCCATTTTTCAGGGAGATATGGCGATTTATGTCAGTTTGTGACCACAGACAGACGGACAGACGGACAGACGGACAGACAGACACACAGACACACAGACACACAGACACACAGACACACAGACACACAGACACTTGTTCAGAAAGTGTTTCTGAGTATACTACTATGAAAATTTCTTCCATCAGGACCTCGGTTCCGAATTCGACTTTTCAGACGATCTCAATACTTCCATTTACTACGTAAACATGGAAGTAAAAATCAAGCGGCTTATTCATTCGTACCTACTCCTCCGCAGCGGTTATGAATGAGGTTGCTATAATGAGCGTTTTCTGTAGGGAGCTAATCGCAATAGAGAAGGATAAGGATATGGGCCATCACAACTGGATAAAGATAGAGATAGGAAGGCAGGAAGGAAGGGTCCGGTCCACCTGTTGCTCGAATTACCCTACCCTTCCGTATTTCCCCTTGATCGTCGCTTCGCTCGCATCGTACGCACATGGCGCTTCCTCTTCCGTTTCTCGGACTTTCCCACGCCTTTTGACGAACGGTACGACTCGACGCACCAACACCAAGCGCCCTCATGCCGTTACTATCGATACACGCATGAACGTGAAGGTCGACAGTGGCACCTGCTCGAAAGTCCCATGGTAAAGACAGGGACCGCAGGGCGACCGCTATCATATGAGACATTACCTGGACAGGTTCACACAGCTGCGGATTCGGAATGAATGGAACTTGTTTGCAGAAAACGCGATCTGCGCGTTGGGTTGAGGCGAACGATAGAGATGGATTTCCAGCTAATTCTGGTTCAGGATACACGAAGAATTTTGATAGAAAAACGTCGCAAATTAATGTACAACGGTTATTCCTTTTCTTTGATCATGGCAAAAGCAGACCCATCCATTTGTATTAATAATACTATGCCATCCCTAGGCAATATACCAAGTTGGCTTTAGTAATTGTAGTTCATGTCTGCCTGGAATATAGAACCGACGTAACTGAATTTACTTATCAGGTAACCTTTCTAATCAGTTTCTCGTCAACCCATGTTCCTAACTTTGATCAGAATCGTTTTAAATATTTTTTTTAAAACCCCCTCTTATGTAAACTGAGATAATTTTTCCTTCGACTATTGACCCCCTCCCCTTCAATTTATGTAAGTGGAATATAGTTACCACTATCAAAAAAATGGTATATTATATTTACCATCAACCGAAATAAAATTTCAGGATTTTCCTGAAGTTTCAGGGAAACCGGGCAGACAAAATGTGATTTAATAAAACATAGTGACCGAGCCGACTTGGCTGTGAACCCTGTGGCTATTCGTAAGTAGCTTAGGAATTCTATAACTTTCATAATTCTCCCGTGCCTCCATGATAACAAACATTAAACGATATACTTAGGTCGCCCTAAGATGCCCGAACGGGCGAAAGTGCTCGGCCAGCCAGTAAAGAATCGGAAGTTGAGTCGCCTGGTTTTTGTCCCTCACGCCCACAGGACAAAAAATGCGACGACAAGGAAAAGAAGAACGTTTGTATTAAAATTAAACACTTGCGAACCTTTCCGCCAAACCAGGGAATACTCCTTAGAAAAAATCGTAATTCGAATTATTATTTTCCTTGGTTACCTCATTTACAATAAAATTATTTGCATAACGGTACAGCTGAAGAGAGTGTGCCAGCGAATGAGTATAGAACGATTTTTAAAGCTCTAAAAAAACTCGAGATCTCGCCAATTTTTTAAAAATCGCGAAAATACCAGACAAAAGCTGCGATAATTTGAAAACCAGTAAATATATCAACCCCGTCTAACGCGGCAAATAATTGTACAGTGGATTATTATTTCTTTGCTTCAATAATGATGTAAGATGACCATCCGAAGAATAAGAAAACTTGTCCGAATATTTATGTACATTTCCATCTAAAAACAGACTGAACTCCAAGTGAAAAATCCGTAGAACCAATTGTAATTTTAATCAATTTTTTTTCTCAATTTCCAAATTAAAAGCTGAATATTTCGTCTAACGTATTGAAGCGAGTGTTTGACGAGCATTCCAACGAGTATAAAACGATTTTTATAGCTCCAAGAACTCTCGTTTTTCTCTCATTTTCTCTCTCTTTCACAATTCATGCTGTTAAAATTTACACTAAGGACCCACAAATTTTTAATCTGCCAGTATCAGTCAAAACTTTTAAGAAGAATATTTGCGTACAGAAGCTCACTGTATTTAATTTCTTTCTTTTTTTAGAAAGTAATTTTTAATTTTATTTTAACCTTCAGAAGATTTTTTTTATATATATTCAGTTACTCGTCTGTAAGTGCATAAGGGTACAGATAGGTTGCAAGAGAGGATCAACTGGTCTTAACCTTATTTGTTACATAAACAAATTTCAGTCTCAATCATAGTCTCTCATTTTCCGCTCCTTCCTCGTACATTTTCATCCCTTATAAATTCCAATTCAGGCTCACCTTTTGCATGTAAAGTTTTCAGATGGTCGACGGTCATTTGTAAAATCTCAGCTTTTTCCAACTTGGCGGAGCCTTGTTTTTCAAAAGCTGACGGAACCAATCGTCTCAGTTCCAACAACGACGAGTTGATCCGATCCCGCCGCCGTTTTTCAATGATACCTCTCCGTTTTTTTCGGCTTAACATTTGACATGAATCCGCGTCGCCTGGGGAACACCTGAAACAAATATTGAAATTGAAATGGATTAATACAAGACGTATGAAATTGTGAAATTTCTCAAAACACTGAAATTCGGGAGAATAACATTTTGGGGATTTATAAAAAGAAGCGTTTTCTTAATTTACTGATTTTAAAAATGGCTGTGTACTTTTTCGTAAATTTTTACAGCATAGGTTCATTAGGTATCATAGTAATTATCGGCAAAAAATACCGTTTCAGTACCTTTTGATATTTTTTTGACTATTTATATTTTTACCTTTGACAAGATAATTTTTTTTCCTCTAATAATATTAATTGCGGATCCTGGCAATTTTCATAGTCAGTTCCCAAAATCCATTTTAATTCTCTAACCCTTTTACAAAGACACTTTTCCGACACGCACTTCGCCTAGATAACCTGGTTAATCTAGAGTTCAAATTCACGCTATTATTCAAAATTACTCGACGGCGGTTCGTCGATTATTATCGTCTCTCAAGGAAAAAAAAGCTGAAGGCCGCGGTTATCTCGCTTGCATTAATTTGTCGCAATATTCATAGCCAATCGGATCTCTCGACGGGCCGCTGTCCAATATGATTCACGATCGTCTCTTTCCGAGCCGGAAAATATTGGCTCACCTCCCTTCAATCATTGAACGGTACAGACCAATTTGTGTTGCACCTCTTGCCACTGATGGAGTATTTAATTTGCACGTTGCAGCATTTGGGAATATAAATATATCCTCTCTAAGCTAAGAATCTGACTGAAATCGTCGTAGGAAATGAGTGAAATTCCGACTGGTAAAATTAATGAAACGCTATGAATTAATGATTACCTTGTTCCATTAGGAATATTAAATTTCTATGAATTTACATTAGCTTATCATGAATGAATTATTATTATTGGTTTTTCAAAAAAAAAAAAAAAAAAAAAAAAAAAACGAGGCATTTTTGGCTCTTTCCAAAAAATCTACGATTCAATACTGACACGAAGACACGTACAAAATCGGTTCCGAGCATCGGAAGGTCGAATTTGCGGATGGCAATTTTCATACTGTCAATTCGCCTATAACTGCCGCAATTTTCTAGACAAAAATTTCATTTGTTGAGCATTTCTATTTTTCGGGATTTCACTTGACAGCGGCAAAACGAGAACAATATCCTTCCAACTCAAATAAATACAATTTTGATTTTAAAAAAACGCTGCAAATGATTGTACAGTGGTTTATTATTCCTTCGCTTCAATATTGATTTAAGAAGATTTATCCATTTGTGATTGTAATTATTCCGAATATTTGTGAACGTTTCCACCGCAAAACAGATTGGTAACTGAAAGGAAAACTCCGTAGAACCCGTTGTAATTTTAATCTTATTAAATTTTTCTTAATTTCCAAACTAAAATCTGAATTTTTCGCCTTACGGTATAGTTGAAGAGAGTGTTCGACGAGTATAGAACGATTTTTATAGCTCCAAGAACTCTCGAGTTATACCCTCATGCCAAATTTCTGAAAATCTCCCAAATTCGACACAAAAGCTGCAATAACTCAATAACCAATAAATCAAATAAATTTCAATAATAAAATTTATATTTTTATTTTTAAATTTTTTTGTTTTTAAATTTTTTATTTTTTTTATTATTATTATTTTTTTTAAATATTTGGATTCTACGCATGCCTTGAAACGTAAAACATCCAATTTTGGGGGTTAGAAAATTTTTTTTCTTAGGTGATTACAATAATGGTTTTTTATTGAATAATAAACCAAATAAAATGTATTATAAATACATCATATTAATACACCTCATCGTAATGTAGAATCGTCTAAATAGCAACTGTTGCTCATGATCGATATTGCCAACGAGCTCGTGTAACGAAATCTGTTGAGCAAGACAGTCGCATGCTCTTTTTAGTTCTACCTAGTTGCATAGAAAATGCTCAGTGAAAAACCAACGAGAGCCAGGTTTCCATGAAAAGGAGACGATTTTCGTCCGAGCAACGGTATAATAATTGAAAATTACCCTTAGCCAGCGCAGAGCAACGCAATCCAGAGCGTTTACCTTTGGCGGAAGTTTCTGCCGAATTCACACGTAGCGGAGGAATTATTAGGTAAATTATTTCAACGGTGTTTCAATTTTTTCGCCCGAGGTTTGGACATTTTTTGCTCTCGAGCCGCTCTAAACAGGCGTAACAGGAGCTCTATAAGTAGACTTTGTTGCGCTCATGCGCGCTAATTCGCGAGTTTCCAACGCCGAATAAATTGACTAGGCCGACCTGACTTTTGTTTGTATTGAAAAAATAATAATCGCCGTAGCTAACGCTAGTTTGATTTTCTTTGAAGATTTTCCTTTCCCACACTCACGTCGGGCGACGGTTATTTTCGAGCGAAGGTGAAATTAAGGAGTCGTTACTTTCGAGTAAACGGTTTCTAATTTTAAATGCGAATTTGCTTGTAAATTTTAACCAGTTTGAAATTGTTGATTCGAATTGTCTTTCAATCGAGTTGGTTCGTTAATGTGGGAAATTATCGACGTTCTCGTTTAATGAAATTACTCCGATTGAGCGCTTTTGCCGCCTCGGGCCTCGGGATTAAACGTTAAACGCAACAAATTATTTTACATCGGTTTATTATTGATTTGCTTCAATTACGATTTAAAAAGATCGTCCATGCGTGATAGTAATTATTTCGAACATTTGTGAACGTTTCTATCGAAAAATAGAATAGAATTTTAGTTTTTTTTGTTTTTTTTTTTAATTTTCAAGTTAAATGCTAAATTATTCGCCTTGCGGTACAGCTGAAGTGTTTGACGGCCAAATGTACCTAGTTCTTTACTGTGTTCATCCTGACCTGTTCGTTGAATTATAATCTTATTTTAAATCTATTTTTCCGAGTTAAGCTCTTCTTATAAAACTGTTAAATTGGTTCAAAATTATGTCTGAACTCCAGTAACAATATTTCAATAAGCATTTTGATCTTTGAAAAATTTGGACTCGTGTTGGCCAAGATGACTGCCACGGGCTATGTCCTCAAAGGGATTAGCTTCTGCTTTCTAGGCGTGTTTAATTTTATTTTACCCTTTTGTTACTTTGTTCAGTAAGTTTGCCTTAATACTTGTGGAAGAAATAAAATTTTTAAAAATCCAACAAGCATAGAACAACGTTAATAGTTCTAAAAATTCTCGAGCTATCACCTCATCACAAATTTCTGAAAATCCCGAAAATTCTACAGAGATGCTGCGATAACTCGGGAACGATCAAAGCTATTGAAATTAATATTATACACCTTTCTCTGAAATGTATTGGATAATAAGAATTTTCTCCAACCTCAAAAAACACCCAAAAATTTGAATTAAATTGAGGTAGCGATTTGGTTAACGAATTGAGCGACCAATTTTTGGTTAAAAGATTTCTCAAAAAAGCGTTGCCGCGGCATACGGAAAGAATCTTGTTCGGATAGTCGGATTCTACATACTATAACTCGTAAAACATGACATTTTGAGGAGGTTGAACAAATTTTTCTTAGGCAATTGCATTAAAAAAAAAAAAAAAAAAAAAAAAAACCACTATAAATAAATTAAAAATTGCAAGAAAACGTGAGGTCCGTGTATATAATATTACTAATATTAATTGGAGGTGATGGGAAAATAAACCGCCTTATCAATGAGAATCATTCAAAATCTTATAAATTCGAATTTAATATGATTTTTCATAAAATGATTTAAAGAAAGGAGTTTCAAAAGGAGTTATCAGTTTTTCGAGTAGAGGAGTATAAAGAAGTCTATCGGTGCGAAAGTGCAAGTTCAGTTAAAAATAAATGCATCTATTCGCTCTCGACCTTCCTAATATTAATTTCTTGTACTAACTCAAGAGATCGCATCGCAATTTTTTCATGTCACTATAAAAATTTTTTTTTTTCGTTTTTCTTTTCTTTTTTTTCATTCAATGTTTAGGCTTTTTTATCACGTATTTTCCGTACGGAAATAATATTTATGTGGTGGTTTCAGGATCGGGTAAAACCCAACGTCGCAAAAATGTGACGTTCTTGCCCGTTTGAGGTATGTAGACAATTCCCGATTATATTCCCGGATTCGTTTCCTTTCATGTTTGCCAAGCGACTGCATCGGCGTAGATAGTGCAAAGCCCGCAAACTGGCGCTAGATTTTGAATTTTCTCCCGCACCTGTGATCCCAGTATTATGTATGAAATTGTAGTGCGTTGAATATTGTTTATCGCGACGAAAATTGTTTTTGAAAGTATTGTAATTTTTTTTTTTTAATGCTCATCCGAAGAGAGAAAACGTTTTGAATTTTTGGTCACAGAAAAAAATAAATCCGCTGCAGTAAAAAATGCGAATAAATAACCTTTAGTGACGAGGAGAAGTAGTTCTGAATTCTATGATTCTTATTTAATTCTAATTCCTATCTTAATTCTAATGCCTAAATAAGAAATTTTAAATTTTTATAAAGAAAAAAAATTATTTCTCAATTTAAAAAAAATGACAATGGTCTAGGCTATTTTTTTTCTTTGTATTTCCATAAATAGCTTAGTTTTGATACAATATTAACGTTGAGCTAGTTCTAGAAATCGGTTTTAATCGTTTTCATCTCTTCTCACTAATTAGCTCGTAGACTGACATAGATGTATGTACAATTTTAACAGAATAAAAAAATGGACATGTCCGTAAAATTGATGACAAATATAACAGTTCGAAGAAAAATGTCGAAAAATGAAAAAAGGCGAGAAAAATAATGTCAAAGTTTGATATTAGCTATAAGGTTTACCTCTGCGACCGATTTGAGAGCCGAAAACGACTGAGAGTCAATTCTCCTTTATCTCAAAAAGGTTTATTTTTTTTAGATAAAAATTTTACTAAAAACAATGTTGAAGAGGGAGACGTTTCAAATCTATTGATCTCCTTAAATGTCAAAATATAACAGTTAAATTTGGTATAATTTTTCACCAATTTGTGTATGATAAGGTCATCCGCATTTAATGTGTTTTCAGATTATTATACCGTAAAATTATTAAAAAATTTTATAGTATACACTTTTTTGTCCATTGAAATTCATTCCGTTGGTAACGTATTTAGAATTATTTCTTTTATTAATAGACAATGTGTGTGTCTTAATTGTATTATGATTTTCGTCAGTACTCATTGCCTTAACTGCTGTGCTGTTAAGCCACTGAAGGTTTCTGAGCTGCCATTGTTGAGCAACGAGCTTCGCTGCATTTTATATTATTTTTGAACGACACGATATTTTAAAACGTAATTTATTGAAAGTGGTGAAATTTTATTCGAAAAAGCTCGCTTCTGTTGCTATTTTATTGTGACGAAATCAAGAACTGATCGATCTTTATTTGTTTTACTTATTTATTCTTCAGCGCTTTCTCCTTTTCGAGCCTCCGAAAAGCATTAATCGTAATGTGGAGAGCACTAACATAACCCGTTATTTCCTCAATTCGTTTTAATTTTTTTTTTTTTTGGTGACTACAAAATTTGGTCTTATGAAAAATTCACTCGTCGAATAAAATAGAAATTCTCACTGTTCTTTGGACGATTCTTCGGAAAACGCATCGTCGTCGTTGTCACTGTCAGCGGTCGCCGACAGCGGCCGCTTAACCGTTCGCGACTGCAAATTGTGCAGAATTGTACCCGACGCCGACGAATGCGGCGGCGGTGGCGGCGGAGGCGGTGGGACATGCGGCGGCCACGGGGGCGGAACGTAGCCCCAATCGTGACCCGGAGGCGGTGGTTGGACGTCCCCGTGACGGGGGACGACGACGCGCCACAGGTTGGACGTCGTGGTCGCGGAATGCACTTCGGAAAACTTAGCGACCGGTCGCCGGTCGCGTGTGTATGAGCGTAGTGTGTTCTACACGTGAATGAGCGCGTGTGCGAGTCGTGTCAGAGCAAGTTCGTATAAGGAGGTGCGTCGTATACGAGCCGCCGACGATGAATGAGGAGCGTGTCGGACGTTACGTCGGGCGTAACGCAGGGAGGAGGTCCGAGTTTGGAGGGAGGGCCGCACGGCAGATCGCCGGTGGAGGGGGATGCCACACGCCGCACAACATTCACCATCTCGTTCTCACACGTGTAATTGGTCGTCCGTCTCTCTAATTTTTCACATCCCCGTCTCCAATATCTCTAGTAGCGCCCTCCTTATCATCGGCGGTAGGCACTTCCTCAACGTGCGCCTTCAACCTGTTCTTGTTCATAAATAAGGAGCATTACGAGTGCTAGATCAAGATTTGTCAAAAGCTAAAACACGTGCCCCACTTTTCGACAATTAAGCATAAATATGAAGAAAAAAAATTTGGCAGAAAAATTAGCGCTGAAATTGAATTTAAAGGAATTTCCACCATTTTGGTTTGTTAAAAATTGGTTTATTACAATATTAAACCATTGTAATCGCCCAAAAAAAAAGAAAAATTCTAACCCCCTCAAAATTGATGTTTTACGTTTCAAGGCATGTAAGAATCCTAATATCGAACTTAAAATATTTCTATCCGTCCACACTCAACACTTATCTGACGACACTATAAAAGCCAAATTCTTGAAATTTTCACCAAAAATCAATCTTCATCTGACAATGGTTCAATTCTTCAGCCAAATCGATACCTCAATTTTAAGGGTATTTTTAGAGGGTTTTGAGGGGGAGAAAATTCGTATTTTCCAGGGTTTTTCAGAAAAATGTGTACGTGGTATCAAATTATATAGATTTTTGGACGCTGAATCGAATGAGACCATCGCGGGGTCGATAGCTTTATTGGTTCTCGAGTTATCGCAGTTTTCGTGTCAAATTTGGGAGATTATTTGGGAGATTTTCAAAATTTGACATGAGGGTACAACTCGAGAGTTCATGGAGCTATAAAAATCGTTCTATACTCATTGGAATGGTCGTCAAACACTCTCTCCAGCTGTATCGTTAGGCAATAAGTTTAGCTTTTAATTAGGAAATTAAGAAAAATAAAAATTATTAAAATTACAATAGGTTCTACGGAGTTTTCCCTTCTAGTTACCATCTGTGATTTGGTGGGAACATTTACAAATGTTCGGAATAATTAATATCACAAATGGATAGTCTTCTTACATTAATATTGAAGCGAAGGAATTATAAACCACTGTACAATCATTTGCAGCGTTTTTTCTTGAATGAAATAATTTTAACCAGATAGCCTAATGTTGATGTCTGAATTCCAATGAGTATAAACGATTTTTGTAGCTCTAAAAACCTTCAAGTACTGACAAATTTTCTCGTATTTCCAAAAATTTCAGTAAATATGTGTGGTATAGCTTGGGAGACATTGAAGATATTATATTATACTATTTATATACTTCGTTATGGTTTCATTCGATTCAGCGACTGAAAATCTATTAAAATCGATACCAAACACATCTTTCGAGAAACTTGATAAATATGACTCACCACCCCATAGATCTTTAAGAATATCAGTAATATTGTTATGGTCGCAATTAACCATAAAAATTGAGCTTTCTTGTGTCAAAAAAAAAAAAAAAAAAAAAAAAAAAAAAAAAACATTGAAAATTGGTGTCTTCTAAATATATCCCAGTAAAACAGAATATCTTATAGAATATTAGTGAGTTCTGATAATTGAATAGTGAATTCTGATAATTCCTAGTGAGTCCTGAAAATTCGTCGCATTTGTGGTTGTTATTGAGTTCTCCAAAGATGGAAATGAGCACTATAGATGGTTTTTTAGAGCAGGTAAGACCGCTCAGACACAGTCCCGGTAATCATATTCGCCCCATTATGAAAAGGAAAACGACTCGGCAGGAAGGGAAATTATTGTAACTCCCTCGACTTCCTCTCGAGAGCCCAACGAGTTTTTCTTAATCTTCCGCCCGACCTCTTCTGACCTGATTCGCTTCTTTATCTCCTGCGATTAATTTATCCGCCATTTCGACTTTATTGTCTCATCTTTAGGTAGCGAAAGTCAGCTTTAATTTTCCAACTTGGCGAATTTCAGATGTAGAAGACGATATCCCATTTTCAATGGTTGGGTTGTGAATTTTCCTACGAGTGTATTAATACTCTGTGTATATTATGCTATATATTATATATTGATTGTGACAGAAAAGAAGAAAGAGGAAAGGTTTGTTCTAATATTTCGAAAATTCTTGGTCGCAGATAAAAAGAAAGAATGACTTGAAAATTTATAAAAACGCTTTCCTGATGAACTATAAAAGCTAAATAATTGACATTTTCACCAAAAATTAATCTTGGCCTGACAACGGCTCAGATAATTAATCAAATCGCTAGCTCAATTTTAAGGGTAGTTTTGAAGGGTTTTAAAGTGAAAGGAAATTCGTACGTTTTTTGGACACAAATGTCTTTAATATCTACTTCTAAAGATTTTTGGACGCTAATTCGAATGGTTCTCCAGTTGTCGCAGCTTTTGTACGGTAAGTTCGAGATTTTGAGAAATTTGGCAAGATGGTATAACTGGAGGCTTTAAAACACTCGTTGGAATGCTCGTCAAACATTACTTAAGCTGTATCGTGTGGCGAGTAACTCAACTTTTAATTAGATAATTAGGAAAAATAAAAATATTATGATTGCGACAGTTGCTGTGGAGTTCTCCCGTACAGGTTCTGTTGTTGAGTGGAAGCCTTTCAGAAATGTTCAGAATCGTAACTTACACAAGTGCATGGGAAAGGAATAATTAACAACTGGCAGCGTTGTTATTTTACTAGGTATTCGGATCCTACATGCCTTGAAACTTGGAACACAAAATTTTAAGGGGGCTAGAAAAAAAATTTTCAGGGATTATTTTTCCCAGGAATTTATATTATATTTTTCCCTGGGATTATTTTCCTCTTCTTGGGAAGATTTTTTTCTTGGGAAGATTTTTTTCCGTAATCGGTTATTATTGATGAATAAAGCCAGCAAAACATTTATTTTATTTAAAAATTTACTAAAATTGATAACTAACATATATCTTGAAAATATGGGAAATAATTATTTTCCTCACTTAAACCACTGAATATCCCCATAAATTGCATATTCTCGAGCATCGCCGATGTTTTGTTACTGAATAATAATAAATAGATTCTATCTGTCAATCTTGAAAAATCATGATACACTTTTACACATAATACACTTTTGAGAATAAAAACACTATTTCCATTTCTATTCTACTCACGATAGCCAAAAGTTGCTAAATTGATCTATTCCCCCTCCCCTTCGAATTTCCGCCCCTCTAAAATCCACCCCTCTTCCCCTCGCGTCTCATCCCCTCTCCCTTCCATTATTTCATTGGTCGTGTGCGTACTTTTTTCCGTATTAGTGCGGCGGGTGTATACAGTATAAAATCGTTGAAGGGAAGAGGTACGAGAACTTCAAAAGTATTGCGTGCGTATTTGATGCATTATTGGGCCGCGAATGAAAGGTAGGGGGGAAAAATACTGAAAGTAGTGAGCCTTTCGGGAGAAAGGCGGCACGCGACTCTCAGCGTGAGAAGAAGGGTGCGATTGGTGCGAGCGGGGGTGGTCGCCTCCGATCTACTGTGAGATGGACTGCCGAGACCGTTTCCCACAGTGCAACCTATTTGTGTGCGAGTATGATTCCGCTCGGTGCCCTTCCACCCCTGAGACTTCTAAGTACTAACCTTGGAGCGGTGGGGCCACCTGCTCTTCTCTATTCACTTTTCGTCCCCCTCCTTTGCGTACGAGCCCGATATCTTGTCCGTACGGACGCGTGAGAGCGACCGACCCCATGCTCACCCCCTCACATCGCACTTGCACCCCCGAGTCGCTCGAGTCTTGGGGGAGGGGGCAATTAGCCGAATTCTTTGAGGTGCTCCTCGCTCAGATTAACAGAAAGGTCGCTTCACGAGTATTTAATCGTTATTGCAAAAATACAAGTCATAGTAGATCTATGATTCATTTCCCACCCCCTCAAAATTTGAAGTTTTACGTCTCGAGGTATGTAGAATTCTAATATCGAACTAAAAACGCTGCAAATAATTGTACAGTAGTTTATTATTCCTTTGCTTCGATAATTATGTATGAAGACCATCCAGTTGTGATAGTAATTATTCCGAAAATTTGGAAACGTGCTTACCGAAATTATTGGTAACTATACTGGAAAACTACGCAGCAATCATTGTAGCAATTCAATTCTCTTCCTCTCTCTCTCAAAGATCCCCGTTCTGTACCCCGTTCTATATATAGGATAAGAGACTTATATATACCTGGCTGATAAGGTTGGGTCCACTTCATGCTGTGTGTATATTGAGAAGCGTTTATGCTGTTTAAATTTTTGCTAGATACGGTGTTGAATTTTGGTTTATTATTCAATAATAAACCATTGTAATCGCCCAGGAAAAAAAATTTTATAACCCCCCCTCAAAATTTGATGTTTTACGTTTCAAGGCATGTAGAATCCGAATATCCAATAAAAAAAATTCTGTCTGTCCGCCGTACGCCGTACGCCGTACGCCGTCAACACTTTTCCGGCCAAACCATAATAGCTAAATTTTTGAAATTTTCACCAAAAATCAATCTCGGTCCTACGACGGCCCAATTCTTGAACCAACTTGCTAGCTCAATTCTAAGGGTATTTTTGGGGGGTTTTGAGGGGGAGAAAATTCATATTTTCCAAGGTTTTTCAGAAAAAGGTGTACGTGGTATCAAATTATATAGATTTTTGGACGCTGAATCGAATGAGACCATTGCCGGGTCGATAGCTTCATTGGTTCTCGATTTATCGCAGCTTTTGTGCCGAATTTGGGAGATTTTCAGGAATTTGACATGAGGGTATAACTCGAGAGTTCTTGGAGCTATAAAAATCGTTCTATACTCATTGGAATGGTCGTCAAACACTCTCTCCAGCTGTACGGTAGGGCAAAAAATTTAGTTTTTAATTTGGAAAGTAAAAAAAATAAAATAGATTAAAATTACAATAGTTGCTACGGAATTTTCCCCGATAGTTACCAATCTGTTTTTCGGTTGAAATGTTCACACATGTTCTGAATAATGACTATCTGAAATGTATGGTCTTCTGAAATTTTATTTGAAGCGAAGGAATAATAAACCACTGTGATGGAATTCTGGGAGACAAACCGACTCACTGCTCCAAACGATCACGTGTATTACAAAAGAGATAGGTACATACAGAGATATATATATAGAAGAACGACAATCAATCATCTTGACAAGATATGACACGACTAGGATAATGACCATGACAATGAGGGCGTGACCAGTGCGAACACGATATCCCTGTAGTCCCAAATAATCTCCAATATCCTCCCCTATTTGGGGTAATTTACAAGACCTTGCCGACTAACACATTTTTCAAATCTTTCACGGTCCAGTGTCTTTGTGAAAGAGTCTGCAATCATATCTGCTGATGGAGTGTATCTGAGCGTTATCTCTTTGCGGGCAATCCGCTCACGGACAAAATGATGTCGCACATCAATGTGCTTTGTCCTTGCCTGATAAGCCCCATTTTCCGCAAGTTTTCGGGCTCCTTCGTTGTCTACAAAGATGACGAGTGGTTTAGCTTCTTTCGATGTAATGATTTCCTCTGATAAACCCCTCAACCAAAGAGCTTCCTGCGCGGCGGCCGACAGTGACATGTATTCCGCCTCTGTTGTTGATAGAGCAATAGTGGGTTGCTTTTTCGTGCACCATGAGATGGGAGCATTGCATTTCATGAATATGTATCCAGTAACAGACCGTCGATCATCCGAGTCTCCAGCCCAATCTGCATCACAAAATCCAGTGATGTGCGCTGACTTTCGACCATCGAATTCCAAACGAAAATGAGAGGTTCCTCGAACATATCTTAGAATGCGCTTCACTGCTGCCCAATGCTCTGGTCCAGGATTCGAATTAAAGCGACTCACCAAACTGACAGGATGCGCTAGATCAGGTCTTGATACCATTGATGCAAATAGCAAACAGCCACAGCTTCCTGATAAGGTACTTTCTCCATCTCCATTCGCTGTTGGTCTGAAGATGGTGCTGCTGATTACTTAGTTTATCACTAGGACTCAATGGCGTAGAAATTGGGTTGCATTTATCCATTCCAAAACGCTCCAAGACCTTTTCAATATATGACTCCTGATCAATCCACAACTTTTTCTTCTCCCGATCGCGTGAAATCCGAAATCCAAGTACAAATTTTGCCTCGCCAAAGTCTTTCATTTTAAAGGCACTCGCAAGCGCCAACTTGACTTGATTTTTTAGGCATGAATCGTTGGTGAAGATCAATATGTCATCGACCCAAACAGCCAGCGCGAGAATTCCTTTATTCGATTTCTTGAAATAAACACATGGATCAAATTTCGACTGTTGCAGTCCTGATGTTTTCAAAAAGGAATCTAGCTTCACGTTCCAGGCTCGGCTGGCCTGTTTGAGGCCATAGATCGATTTGACAAGACGGCAAACCTTGTTGCTATCATCGTGATAGCCTACCGGCTGATTCATGTAAATTTCTTCTGCCAAATCACCCTGGAGAAAAGCCGAAACTGCATCCATTTGGTCGATATCCATGTCTAGTTCAGTTGCCAATGCCAGCAAATATCTAATAGAACTGTATCGTACAACGGCGAAAAGGTTTCTTCAAAATTAATGCCCCTCTGCTGAGCACAACCTTTTACGACGAGGCGCGCCTTGTGCTGAACGATTTTTCCAGCAGCATCTCTTTTTGTACGATAGACCCAGCGACAATCCAATGCCTTTTTTTCCGGGGGAAGATCTACTAACTCCCACGTGTTATTCTCCATTTGTGATTTATACTCTAGATCCATGGCCTTTTTCCAAAGATTCTTGTCAGCTCTGTTTATTGCCTCTCTATAGGACTTGGGATCATTTACTTCTCCCACGATGCAACATAAAACGCAGTCCTCGACATGATCAGGCAATTTTACCGTGCGATGGCTTCGTAGAGACCGCTGAGACAACACTTCAGCTGCAACCGATGCCGGAGGGATGAAATGAGGGTCCAGCACAGAATCATCATGCTCGAAAAAAGACGATAAATCCTCAAGACATTCTTCTTCCTCATCATTTCTCCCGGATCCCTCTACATGATCGATAGCATCAGTTCCATTCCCCGCATTTTCGTCCGCAGCAACTGGGGAGGTGTCATTCGGCTCTGGAAAAGTATCATCATCAGTATCATACAGGAGAATCTTATCCTCATTCTGCTCACAAGGCTCAGATAATAGGGAACTACCCTTTTTTTCTTCACAGAATACAACGTCCCTTGAGACAAAAATCCGGCGTTTCACCGGATCATAAAGCCTATAAGCTTTTGACTCCAAACTATACCCAACAAATATACATGGAATTGACCTGTTATCCAACTTACGACGAGTTTCTGCAGGGTATGCGCATACGCTTTACATCCAAAAATTCTAACGTGGATGACAGAAGGTTTCTTTTTGGTCCACATTTCTTCCGGAGTGGTGTTGATTGGTTTTGATGGAGATCTATTGATTAAGTAAGCAGCAGCATATACTGCCTCTGCCCAAAAACGGTTGGGCAGTTCCGCTTCAATCAGCATGCATCTAGCGCGCGACAATAAGGTTCGATTCAGGCGCTCAGAATTGGAGTTCTGCTGAGGTGTGTATGGGCAGGTGGTTTGGTGAATGATGCCATGTTTCTGAAAGAACAATGACAATCGTTTGTTACAAAATTCACGTCCTCCGTCTGTTCTAAATTTCTTAAGTTTACAACCAGTTTGATTTTCTGCAAAAATGATGAACTGTTCCACTTGCTGCGCCACCTGATCCTTAGATTTTAGAAAAAAAACGAAAACCTTTCGACTGAAATGATCAAGAAATGCAAGAATGTATCGAGAACCAGCTAAAGAATTGACCTGCATCGGTCCACATAAATCGCTACTAACTAATTCAAGTAGTTCAGACGTTTTCGATTCACTAGATGGAAATGGTAGTCTATGACTCTTCCCGAGGACGCACACTTCACAAACTGACTGACGATCGCGCTTGTCCTTTGTTAATACCAGTCCGTCCACTAGGCCATTGCCCAATTTAAATAAACTGTCCATATTTAAGTGGGCCATGCGTCTGTGCCATATATTAACATCTTCGCACGCAACAGCGAGGACTTCTTCAGTTGGGACGTCGAGTTTGTAGAGATTATTTTCAAGTGAAGCGGTCGCAATTATCTCTTTGCTGCGATTCACTACTCTCGCTCCCGAGGCATCAAATATTACGGTATTGCCCTTCCTCGCTATTTGGCTAACCGACAACAAGTTAGCTTTTAATTCAGGTACGAAATAAACTTGACTTACGTTCACTGACGATCGAGAGTTGCCTAGTTTAACTGGTAAGTTCAAATCACCGACTGTATTAGTTGACATTTTTTCATTGTTAGCGGCCGTAATACATAACAAATGTGATTTTCTCACATTATTTAACGATTTATCGCTCATCGATAAATGACAAGATGCTCCACTGTCCAAAAAATATTCGCTATCGGTCGTGGATTCAACGGATAAAGCCGCATACAACGAACGATCGTATTTTTCTTTGTTTACTTTCCGTTTGTCACTGTTTGCCCGATTACAGTACTTACGAATATGTCCGTACCCGTTACATCCGAAACAACGGGGACCACGAGTGCTTCTTGAACCGTTCCAATCACTGCTACTAGAGTTGTTGTTGCTGCGCCATTGAGAGTTCCTACTACCCGCCCATTTCGAAGCGTTCCTATTTCCGTACATCGCCGTTTCAGATTTCTGCTCCTCCGAGGAACCGTTTGGGATATCCTGAAGCAATTTCGTTTTTATCGAGTCGGCTGTAATTTTAACACCGGAGCTTTCAATACCCATTATCATCGGTTGATAATGTTCAGGTAGACCAGCTAGAAGAATAGTTCCGATCCATTCCTCGTCAACTACTAATCCAACGTTAGAAAGCTTGTGAGCCGTCGTAATAATCGTATTGACGTAGTCTTCAACTGACTTACTTTTTCAAGTGTAGTCGTAATTAAGACTCGAAGTAATCCGACACGTCGAGTGAGTCCGTTGTCTTCAAACGCAGCGACTAGGTTCTCCCAAGTTTCTCTAGCCGTTTTCGCCGATTGAACGTGAACGTAATTCACTGGATCCAGAAGAAGGATAATTTTCGCCCGACATTTTCTGTCCTTCTTTCGATCCGTAGGTGTCCCGATCGATGTTGATTTCTCGTCCGATTCGTTGTTTTTCGAAATAATACCTGGCTCAATGCAATCCCAAAGATCTAAATCCTCGAGATAGGCACGAACAGCGAATCGCCAAGTCTCAAAATTCCCTCGGCCCTGCAGTGGCTGAATAGCAGGAATGTGAGACATGGCCGGTCGAATCCAGGTCACAAACAACGAGAGAAAGATACAACAATTAAAAAATTGTTCCGTTTCTTACGAGAAGTAGTAAGCCCATAACCTGATGGAATTCTGGGAGACAAACCGACTCACTGCTCCAAACGATCACGTGTATTACAAAAGAGATAGGTACATACAGAGATATATATATAGAAGAACGACAATCAATCATCTTGACAAGATATGACACGACTAGGATAATGACCATGACAATGAGGGCGTGACCAGTGCGAACACGATATCCCTGTAGTCCCAAATAATCTCCAATACACTGTACAATCATTTGCAGCGTTTTTGTTGTGATTCCATTTTTTGATGACATTGATATCTGTCTGTAGTTAAATATAAGAATTTGAGGGACAGCGATGGTATTGCTGCATTTACAGCGGCTCTGGCTCGCCACCACAGGCTCTGCCTACAGACGAGCTAAATTTTATTCGAGATTTTTTCTACGGAATTGCTATATTATTTTTGTTTTCCCTTGATTAAAAAAAATTCTCTCTCTCTTCTCTCTCTCTCTCTCTCTCTTGTAATATTAATCATTTTTATCTTTCTCAATTTTCAAATTAATAGCCAAATTATTTTACTGGAGAGAGTGTTGTACAGCTGGAGAGAGGTTTTGACGACCATTCCAACGAGTATAGACCGATTTTTATAGCTTCAAAATTCTTGAGTTATACCCTAATTGCCTAATTTCTGAAAATCTCGCCAATTCTACACGAATGCTGCAATAACTCGAGAATGATTAAAACTATTCTCGCAATTGTCTCGTTCGATTCAGCGTTCAAAAATCTATAGAAATTATATCTATATACCTACACAAAAAAAAAGAAAAAAAAATACTAATTTTCTCCCCCTCAAACCTACCAAAACTACCCCTAAAATTGAGTCGACGATTTGGTCAAAGGATTAACTATATGTTAGACAAAAATTGATTTCAAAGTTTCAAGAATTTAGCGTGAGGCGGATAGACAGATTTTTTTCAATTATTTACTTTATTTTCGGATTTTACATTTTCCTTCAAACGATAAACATAAACTTTTCAGGGGTATTAAAATTATTTTTTTTGGGTGATTACAATGGTTTATTTTTGAATAATAAACAAAAATACTCTATGCAAAATAATTAAAGGGGTTTGTACTTCCTAGTAGCCTCCGCTTCAATTTAAATTATCCACAAATGTAACTAATCGACTTTTAACCGTCCAAAAAGAGCCTCGCAATGGAATTAAAAATAATAGTAATTAACACACGCACTTCTTCATTCCTTCGCTTCAATTTCGATAGAATTACTTCATTTGCCACCTCGAAACCTTAATACGCGTCATTGGTCACCGACGACATTATCATCTTCAGCGTATTTTGATTTGGTTTGCCATAGCACAACGAAACTGTCACTCGTTGGCATCACCGTTCGATATGGAAATCGCCGTATAGCTCACGCCTATCAGCTTTGCTGTAGGAAGATTTTCAATTCCAGCCATTCGTTCCGTATCGGTTTCTTCGACACCGATGTCGCCGGAAGAAATTCGCGTTATTGAATGAAATCTGGAGCGTATCTTTGTCTCCATTTGCTGTCAAATAAATCGAATGACGACCGTGTTTTTTTTTTCCGCGGAAAAAACAACATCCGATGGATCATGTCGACCTTCGAGTTTCAATTCGGTGACAGGCAAATTAGGAAGGAAGAATTATAAAGTTTGGATTGATGGCGAAGAGAAAATCAAAATTTTATGAGAAATAGTTGGCTAGAAATAGTTGGCGAACGTGAAATACTTTGAAGTTCAGTGTTTTCTATTGGAAATGATCATTCATTCGTAATTGAGCTGTCGTCGCGATTAATTGTTTTAAATTTCTCTTTTTCTTTTAAAATCTTTTATCTTTTTAGAGCGTAAAGTTAGTTAATTTAGACTAGCTGAAAACCTTTCAACCAATTCTTTGGAGATTTTCAAGTTTACATAATTGCCGTTTGCAGAATTGTGATCGGCAATATATGAAGAAACTTAGGACAATGCCACGCAATTTTCAGATTGTAAAGTGAAAATTAGGACAATATCATAAAATTGAAAAAAAACTTGAGTAACTTAACTTTTTTATTATTGTTCGTTTCAGAAACCATGCGAATCACAGCAAGAAAAATGTCGACACCGATAACAGAGGAGCTTGATAATAACATAAAGGTGAGAAAATGAAAGAATTTCAGAATTCTGCTACGCTTGCTTTATTAGGAATGCAACATAATGTAATAATTCACTTCTGTTCGTTTGTTGATTGAAATGTGCCCTCACATTAAACCACTGGTGTGCATAGATCACACAGTACTTCCATGTTTGAGTCGGCAATTGGAATGGCCAGTTTCAAAATCGAGAAAATCGTTCCTCGTAACCAAAAAGTAAAGATGTTGTTAAGGGGACGAGCAAATCGTTGGCTACTGCTTCATTGGCTCTTATGAAAACTATCGAGAATGACGATATGTAATGGATGGAGTGACACCTCGAAAAGTGTATTTAAATAGCTGGACAAATTTTATTGCGATAAATTATTGTTCGTGCTGGTGACGGAAGAGTTTTTACTAATGATGCCAAAAATACCTCAATAAATTCTTTAAATTACCCTTAAATACAGCTACATTACTCATTACTTAAAATTCCCGATTTCGAAGAAATTTCTATAAATTGGATGACTAGTAATCCACATAGTTTATTCATAAATTTTAAAACTATTTTTTTTATTTCATATTGATTGATTTCATAGTTTGGTGAATAAGGCAGGTCGCACTTCTAAAATATATAACATCCCAATCTATATATCATATTTTTTTATTCTAATGCGACTGATTTTAATACCTCCGCTGTACGTTTGCAAAGGTCAAGACAGGTATGGTTAAAGTGAGCGATGGCAAGACAAGGCCGACACCGATGAGACTTCACCTGTCAGTCGAATTATTGAAACTTCAAAAAGAGGAAATCACACCGCCCAACCAGAATATGCGACCGTCCCCGTCTGATTCGAGAGTAAGTCTATTCGCAAGGTGGAAATAAAAATAATAGATTAATGGTCATTTTCTCCAATCCATTGCCACTATTGAATGGGAAACATTTTTGAAAACAACAGTTCAGTATCGATCATCAATAAAAAATATACAAAATAATATAAATAATAAATAATAATAAATAATAATAATAAATAATAATAATAATAATAATAATAATAATAATAATAATAATAATAATAATAATAATAATAATAATAATAATAATAATAATAATAATAATAATAATAATAATAATAATAATAATAATAAACAGCCTTTGTTTGTATTTAAAAAATCATAATAATTAGTACCTATATAATTGAATATAGATTGAATTAATTATAATATTTTAAATAATTAGACTTTTTTATTATTATTTATTTATTTATATGAACACTATAATTATATTACAATTAATGTAATATAATCACAATTATATTAATTACAATATTATTAAATATATATTAAATAGTTATTGAAAATAACTAATAAAATACAAACAATTATCAATTATTTGGCTTGATGTACAAACATCAACATGATACTATGTTACCAACAAGAAACCATTTTATATCTACATGCCATCGATTCAAAGAATCAAAAATATTCATGTCATTCTTTATTTTTATCTCTGACCAAGATTTTTCGAAATATTATAAAAAAACCTTTCCTCTTTCCTCTGTTCTATCACGATCAATTAATTATCAATTATTGCATAATCGACGTACAATAGGTAAGAATTGTCGGGGTGACGCGGCAGAAAATCGGTGGCTTGGGGTTGAGCATCAAAGGTGGCGCAGAGCATAAACTGCCGATACTCGTCTCGAGAATTTTCAAAGACCAAGCTGCCGACCAAACGGGCCAATTGTTCGTCGGCGACGCCATCATCAAAGGTAACATCAAACGTCTGAATGTTTTAATATTCTTTCAATAACTCATTAGGAAACAATAATCAATAACTCATAATAATCATTAGGAAATTATTAAAAAATTATTAATATAAAATAATCAGAAAAAAATAAAATATTAGAAAATATTTCCCAAAAATAAAATAAAATTATTGGAAAATATTTCCCTCTTCTTTTTTTTCCAGTAAATGGCGAGCTAATTACACACTGTCAGCACGACGAAGCAGTGAACATCTTGAGGAACGCGGGCGATATTGTAATGCTGACAGTTAAACATTACAGAGCAGCGACCCCTTTTCTCCAAAAATCCGGTGAGAAATTCATGACATTAGTTTGGGGAAAAGAGGGATTTGAATACAATTTTTATCCATAAATGGCAATTTCGAAATGAAGTAAAAGTACCGTCGTTTAAAAAGAAAGAAAAAAGAAGAGTTTTTCAGGAGTTGATGTTTCTGAATGTATTCGAAACCAACTTACATAGTGGAAAGTTCGTCAAAAAATGTACGTACACACATCGTACCACTCCAGAAATTATTTTCCGTCAACCGAGTTTCAAACCGATCGCAATTTTCAGCTAACGATTTCGAAAGCTAGTCTTACAGGCAATTTTACGCCGAATTCGCAATCAAATCAACGGAAAATATTGATAACAAACATTGAACGATACATACTGAGATGCCCGAATGGGCGAAAGTGCTCGGCCAGCCAATAAAGAATCGGAGAATGACTTGCCTGGTTTTTCTACCCCTCAAAACCCTCGAAAAACAACGGAAGTTTGTTAATAAATATACCTGTTTTTTTCCTTCTATTTTTAGGATCGCACTAGTTTTCAGGAAATGGTCGAAAAAAATTTTTGAACTAGTGAACCCTTTTAATTTGTTTGAAATTGCGACGATTACTCCCTTTCTCAATCTCGTCTATTACGTTGAACTGCCGGGAAGCGGGAGGATTCGAAGGGAACTCGCTTTCCAGCAGACATTTTGATGAAGTGGATCCCGAGAGACGCATCAATTCATCTACCTAATCATAATTGATTAAAAGCCTGTATACAACTGTCGGTCTTCCGTCGATTCTGATATTCTCTCTTGTTCTTGCTGAAGAAACATAATTTGCCGCGAGCGTACTAAACGGTCGAGATATATTACTTTTCGATCGCATTTGGATTAGCGAATTAATTAAACGCTCCCACGAACGCTCTATTGGTTTATTATCAATAATAAACCATTGTAATCGCCCAAGAAAAAAAATTTCTAACCCCCCCACAAAATTTGATGTTTTATGTTCCAAGGCATATAGAATCCGAATGACCAATAAAATGGGTAACATGGGTAACAATGAAAGCAAAAATTGAGGATCATCAAAGCTTCAAAAAATATGCTAAATACCGAACAACTGATCTATGAAAAAAAAAGAAATTATAACGAAGAAACTAAATTTAGAAAAATTACAATTACATATGATAGGTTTTTTCTGCCTCTAGCCACCAAATAATTAATAAAAACCGACAATTACAAATTTCTAAAAGCCTTAAAAATATTCAAGAAGATCCACGTTGTCCAATAAATTAAATTCGACCGAAACGCTGGGTCGCCGGAGGGAAATAAATCGTTACGTGCGCCTTCATACGAAATACAGCAGTACCCGCAATACATAACTGCAGTTGCTGGCGTTGCCTATGCCGATGACTAAGGAGTCGAGCGGACGCCGGATAGGATTTTCCGATTGTACGGTATCGCTATCGATACTTGCTCAGGCTCAAATATAAATCGAGCATTTTACTCGGTATTTTCAAGAAATATTGAGGAATTATTCTTCTCAAGAGTTTCGATATTATTATGGTGAAGTTTGAACAGAGTGGAAAAATTGCTATTGTGATAGGTTTTTCTACCTCTAGCCACCAAATAATTAATAAAAAACGAGAATTACACATTTCTAAAAGTCTTAAAGTTATTCAAGAGGATCCACGTTGTCCCAAAAATTCGACCGAAACGCTCGGTCAGCGGAGGGAAATAAATCGTTACGTGCGCCTTCATACGAAATACAGCAGTACCCGCAATACATAACTGCAGTTGCAGGCGTTGCCTATACCAATGATTAAGGAGTCGAGCGGACGCCGGATAGGATTTTCCGATTGTACGGTATCGCGATCGATACTTCCTCAGGCTCAAATATAAATAGAGCATCTTTATTCGGTATTTTCAAGGAATATTGCGGAATATGTTGAAGTTTGAACAGAGTAGGTAAATTGCTATTATGATAGGTTTTTGATTTATTATTCAATAATAAACCATTGTAATCGCCGTCGTAGGACCGAGATTGATATTTGTTGAAAATTTCGAATTTTTAGCGATTACAGTTTGGCCGGAAAACTGCTAACGGCGTACGGCGGACGGACAGAATTTTTTTTATTGGATATTCGGATTCTACATGCCTTGAAACGTAAATCATCAAATTTTGAGGGGGTTAGAACAATTTTTTTTCTTAGGCGATTACAATGGTTTATTATTGAATAATAAACCAAAAAATTCTGTCCCTCCGCCGTTCGCCGTACGCCGTTAGCAGTTTTCCGGCCAAACTATAATAGCTACATTCCTGAAATTTTCACCAAAAATCAATCTCGGTCCCACGAGGGCCCAATTCTTGAACCAACTTGCTAGCTCAATTTTAAGGGTATTTTTGGGGGGTTTTGAGGGGGAGAAAATTCATATTTTCCAAGGTTTTTCAGAAAAATGTGGACTTGGTATCACATTATATAGATTTTTGGACGCTGAATCGAATGAGACCATCGCCGGGTCGATAGCTTTATTGGTTCTCGAGTTATCGCAGCTTTTGTGCCGAATTTGGGAGATTTTCAGAAATTTGACATGAGGTTATAACTGGAGAGTTCTTGGAGCTATAAAAATCGTTCTATACTCATTGGAATGGTCGTCAAACACTCTCTCCAGCTGTACGGTAAGGCAAAAAATTTAGCTTTTAATTAGGAAATTAAGAAAAATAAAATTGATTAAAATTACAATAGTTGCTACGGAATTTTCCGCTTTAGTTACCATCTGTTTTTCGGTTGGATTGTTCAGAAATGTTCGAAATAATTACTATCACAAATGGATCGTCTTCCTAAATCATTATTGAAGCGAAGGAATAATAAACCACTGTACAATCATTTGCAGCGTTTTTCTAATAGCCTTCAACCGGTTTGCAGCTAATATATCAATTATTATCGACGTAATAATTGTTTTAGCACCGAAAAGGGAGTTGTCCAAGGAGCATTCCAATGATTCTGTAAATACGGACGAGATACAGGCGAATTCAGTCGTTACAGAGGTTACAACCGTCGAAAGGGAAAATAATGTCGATGAACCGGTCGGAGACGATTTTTTCAAAACTGTTAAATTGCAAAGATGGTACTACGGAAATCGTGGTAAGACTTGACAAAATGAGCGGAAGTCCTCATTTATTGCAATCAAGCCTTCTTCTACGCTTTTACGAGACGAGCGACAATCGGCCGTCATGACCGGCGCAGAATCATCAATTTTGGTTTATTATTTTTTAAATAAACCATTTTAATCGGTGAAGAAAAAATCCAACACCCGCATAATTATACAATCAAGAAACTAGCACAATGGCGGCGACAATAGTAAACTACAACTGTTGTCGAAAAATAGCGAGGGGGCCCGAAAATAGATAAAACACACAAATTAGATCAAAATGCCGAACCCACAAAAAAAAAAAAAAATCAAAAAACCGAAAAAACCGGAAAAAATGAAAAAAAAGAAAAAAAATTTTTTGGTGTCGAAATGCCGTATGTGAGCCTGACATTAGAAGATAAGTTTTGCCAAATGGGATCGCCTGGCGAGCCTCAAGGAAACATTTTCACTCCTTGCATTATGATTTACTATTCACGAATGAAATGTAACCGTCCAAAAAAATCTACCCCCCTCCCATGTTGTTTACGTTTCTAAGGATGTAGAATCCGAATATATCCTCAGTTACCAC
>JASJUZ010000684.1:0-33707 GCA_037159825.1 Tupiocoris notatus | reverse complement strand
GGTTCCGGAACGGAACTGGTTCCGGAACTGGTTCCGGAACTGGTTCCGGAACGGAACTGGTTCCGGAACTGGTTCCGGAACGGAACTGGTTCCGGAACGGAACTGGTTCCGGAACTGGTTCCGGACGGAACTGGTTCCGGACGGAACTGGTTCCGGAACGGAACTGGTTCCGGAACGGAACTGGTTCCGGAACGGAACTGGTTCCGGAACGGAACTGGTTCCGGAACGGAACTGGTTCCGGAACTGGTTCCGGAACGGAACTGGTTCCGGAACGGAACTGGTTCCAGAACTGGTTCCGGAACGGAACTGGTTCCGGAACTGGTTCCGGAACGGAACTGGTTCCGGAACTGGTTCCGGAACGGAACTGGTTCCGGAACTGGTTCCGGAACTGGTTCCGGAACGGAACTGGTTCCGGAACGGAACTGGTTCCGGAACTGGTTCCGGAACGGAACTGGTTCCGGAACGCAACTGGTTCCGGAACTGGTATCGGAACGGAACTGGTTCCGGAACTGGTTCCGGAACGGAACTGGTTTCGGAACTGGTTCCGGAACGGAACTGGTTCCGGAACTGGTTCCGGAACGGAACTGGTTCCGGAACTGGTTCCGGAACTGGTTCCGGAACGGAACTGGTTCCGGAACGGAACTGGTTCCGGAACGGAACTGGTTCCGGAACGGAACTGGTTCCGGAACTGGTTCCGGAACTGGTTCCGGAACTGGTTCCGGAACTGGTTCCGGAACGGAACTGGTTCCGGAACGGAACTGGTTCCGGAACGGAACCGGTTCCGGTACGGAACTGGTTCCGGAACGGAACTGGTTCCGGAACGGAAACTGGTTCCGGAACTGGTTCCGGAACTGGTTCCGGAACGGAACTGGTTCCGGAACTGGTTCCGGAACGGAACTGGTTCCGGAACTGGTTCCGGAACGGAACTGGTTCCGGAACTGGTTCCGGAACTGGTTCCGGAACGGAACTGGTTCCGGAACGGAACTGGTTCCGGAACGGAACTGGTTCCGGAACGGAACTGGTTCCGGAACTGGTTCCGGAACTGGTTCCGGAACGGAACTGGTTCCGGAACGGAACTGGTTCCGGAACGGAACTGGTTCCGGAACGGAACTGGTTCTGGAACGGAACTGGTTCCGGAACGGAACTGGTTCCGGAACGGAACTGGTTCCGGAACTGGTTCCGGAACTGGTTCCGGAACTGGTTCCGGAACTGGTTCCGGAACGGAACTGGTTCCGGAACTGGTTCCGGAACGGAACTGGTTCCGGAACTGGTTCCGGAACGGAACTGGTTCCGGAACTGGTTCCGGAACTGGTTCCGGAACTGGTTCCGGAACTGGTTCCGGAACGGAACTGGTTCCGGAACTGGTTCCGGAACTGGTTCCGGAACGGAACTGGTTCCGGAACTGGTTCCGGAACTGGTTCCGGAACTGGTTCCGGAACTGGTTCCGGAACTGGTTCCGGAACTGGTTCCGGAACTGGGTCCGGAACTGGTTCCGGAACTGGTTCCGGAACGGAACTGGTCCTGGAACGGAACTGGTTCCGGAACGGAACTGGTTCCGGAACGGAACTGGTTCCGGAACGGAACTGGTTCCGGAACTGGTTCCGGAACTGGTTCCGGAACGGAACTGGTTCCGGAACGGAACTGGTTCCGGAACGGAACTGGTTCCGGAACTGGTTCCGGAACTGGTTCCGGAACTGGTTCCGGAACGGAACTGGTTCCAGAACTGGTTCCGGAACGGAACTGGTCCTGGAACGGAACTGGTTCCGGAACGGAACTGGTTCCGGAACGAACTGGTTCCGGAACTGGTTCCGGAACTGGTTCCGGAACGGAACTGGTTCCGGAACGGAACTGGTTCCGGAACGGAACTGGTTCCGGAACTGGTTCCGGAACTGGTTCCGGAACTGGTTCCGGAACGGAACTGGTTCCAGAACTGGTTCCGGAACGGAACTGGTTCCGGAACGGAACTGGTTCCGGAACGGAACTGGTTCCGGAACGGAACTGGTTCCGGAACGGAACTGGTTCCGGAACTGGTTCCGGAACTGGTTCCGGAACGGAACTGGTTCCGGAACTGGTTCCGGAACGGAACTGGTTCCGGAACTGGTTCCGGAACTGGTTCCGGAACTGGTTCCGGAACTGGTTCCGGAACGGAACTGGTTCCGGAACTGGTTCCGGAACTGGTTCCGGAACGGAACTGGTTCCGGAACGGAACTGGTTCCGGAACTGGTTCCGGAACTGGTTCCGGAACGGAACTGGTTCCGGAACTGGTTCCGGAACTGGTTCCGGAACGGAACCGGTTCCGGTACGGAACTGGTTCCGGAACGGAACTGGTTCCGGAACGGAACTGGTTCCGGAACTGGTTCCGGAACTGGTTCCGGAACGGAACTGGTTCCGGAACAGAACTGGTTCCGGAACGGAACTGGTTCCGGAACTGGTTCCGGAACTGGTAACACGTAACAAACTTTACGTAACAACTTTAAGTTTTCCAAGATTTGTAAGTTGCACAGTGGATAACTCAAACAAGAAGTCGTCAATTCAGATGTTTGAATATACCAAAAGATAGGTAATTTAACTGTCCATATTTTCCAATGTAATGTACCTATCCATTTTTCAACCGTTTTTGCATTATTCAACAATATTAGTAGACTATACACGAAAACATGACATTTTTCAACTTCAACCGTTCTTTTCATCTATTTAGTGCGAAAGAAACAAAGAATGAACCATATATTATTGATATGCACATCATCAAGTATCATTATGCTGAATTTGAGCTAAATCTATTCCAAAAACGTTTTCGCAAAAAATCCAAGGGGTACCCCTGCGATTTTTTTCAACCGAACAGTTAACGATTTTTTACTCCTCTCTCAATACAGATAAAAATCTGAAATTTTCAGGAAAGTTGTGCCTTACCAAGATGTATTTTTGTGATTTTTTTATTTCTCGGAAAAATCTGCAAGTGGTCCAAAAAAATCAGTCTTTGAAAGCTCAAAAATTGGACTTCAACCGTGATTTTCGGGGTCAAAATTTATGATAATCAATTGTTTTATTATGCAGGAGTCTTCATTTGAACGCCTCACACACGTACATAGCAAAAAATTTGGTGAAAAAAATTTAAACAGAGCCAGAGAAATTATTTTTCGTAAATCGAGTTTTTCGCCGGCCGAATTCTCGAGCTCCGCTGGCATCGGTAAGGGCGAAATATTAAATCATTGTTTTAAAGCGATTTTGAAAGCTATTCTTATAGGAAATTTAATGCTGAATCCGAATGTGACGTCAAAACGGTGGCAATTTCACGACAACTATCAGTTTTTCCAGGTTTTAGTACGCCACTCCTACGTTTTTCAACTTTGAAAATCCGTTGCAAATACTTACAGTACTGTTCAAATTTGGTTAATTTATGATTCTTACAGGAAATTAGACGTAGAATTCGAATTTAAAGTGAAAATAATCGAATTCGAACAATTGATAATATTTTTGAATTTTTTACGATTTTCATACTTTTGCAGTTTCAACTTTGGGATTTTTTTCGTCACGTTCTCGAAATGGGAACAATTAGGTGCTTTGGAAGAAAATGTAGGAAATTTAATGTAAAATCGATTAAAAATAAGAAAATATCTGGTGTATGTAATAGCTCTCGAGATATATTCCACTTTATGTCAAAAAACGTGTTTTGACTTTTCTTCAAACGTTAATATCTCCGCGGGGACATAACATCAAAATATAATTAAATACACCAAATTGTGGGATTTTGATAGCTCTTTCTCGCCTCTGAGTAATACACCTATGTAAAAGTGGTTCCGGAACGGAACTGGTTCCGGAACTGGTTCTGGAACAGAACTGGTTCCGGAACTGGTTCCGGAACTGGTTCCGGAACGGAACTGGTTCAGGAACTGGTTCCGGAACTGGTTTTGGAACGGAACTGGTTCCGGAACGGAACTGGTTCCGGAACTGATTCCGGAACGGAACTGGTTTCGGAACTGGTTCCGGAACGGAACTGGTTCAGGAACTGATTCCGGAACTGGTTCCAGAACTGGTTCCGGAACTGGTTCCGGAACTGGTTCCGGAACTGGTTCCGGAACGGAACTGGTTCCGGAACGGAACTGGTTCCTGAACTGGTTCCGGAACTGGTTCCGGAACGGAACTGGTTCCGGAACTGGTTCCGGAACTGGTTCCGGAACGGAACTGGTTCCGGAACTGGTTCCGGAACTGGTTCCGGAACGGAACTGGTTCCGGAACTGGTTCCGGAACGGAACTGGTTCCGGAACTGGTTCCGGAAATCTGAAATTTTCAGGAAAGTTGTGCCTTACCAAGATGTATTTTTGTGATTTTTTTATTTCTCGGAAAAATCTGCAAGTGGTCCAAAAAAATCAGTCTTTGAAAGCTCAAAAATTGGACTTTAACCGTGATTTTCGGGGTCAAAATTTATGATAATCAATTGTTTTGTTATGCAGGAGTCTTCATTTGAACGCCTCACACACGTACATAGCAAAAAATTTGGTGAAAAAAATTTAAACAGAGCCAGAGAAATTATTTTTCGTAAATCGTAAATCGTAAATCGAGTGGTAAAGTGGTTCCGGAACGGAACTGGTTCCGGAACTGGTTCCGGAACGGAACTGGTTCCGGAACGAAACTGGTTCCGGAACTGGTTCCGGAACTGGTTCCGGAACAGAACTGGTTCCGAAACTGGTTCCGGAACGGAACTGGTTCCGGAACTGGTTCCGGACGGAACTGGTTCCGGAACGGAACTGGTTCCGGAACGGAACTGGTTCCGGAACGGAACTCTTTCCGGAACTGGTTCCGGAACGGAACTGGTTCCGGAACGGAACTGGTTCCGGAACGGAACTGGTTCCGGAACTGTGGATAACTCAAACAAGAAGTCGTCAATTCAGATGTTTGAATATACCAAAAGATAGGTAATTTAACTGTCCATATTTTCCCAATGTAATGTACCTATCCATTTTCAACCGTTTTTGCATTATTCAACAATATTAGTAGACTATACACGAAACATGACATTTTTCAACTTCAACCGTTCTTTTCATCTATTTAGTGCGAAAGAAACAAAGAATGAACCATATATTATTGATATGCACATCATCAAGTATCGTTATGCTGAATTTGAGCTAAATCTATTCCAAAACGTTTTCGCAAAAAATCCAAGGGGTACCCTGCGATTTTTTTCAACCGAACAGTTAACGATTTTTTACTCCTCTCTAAATACAGATAAAAATCTGAAATTTTCAGGAAAGTTGAGCCTAACTGGTTCCGGAACTGGTTCCGGAACGGAACTGGTTCCGGAACTGGTTCCGGAACTGGTTCTGGAACGGAACTGGTTCCGGAACGGAACTGGTTCCGGAACGGAACTGGTTCCGGAACTGGTTCCGGAACTGGTTCCGGAACGGAACTGGTTCCGGAACGGAACTGGTTCCGGAACTGGTTCCGGAACTGGTTCCGGAACTGGTTCCGGAACTGGTTCCGGAACTGGTTCCGGAACTGGTTCCGTAACTGGTTCGGGAACGGAACTGGTTCCGGAACTGGTTCCACAACTGGTTCCGGAACGGAACTGGTTCCGGAACTGGTTCCGGAACGGAACTGGTTCCGGAACTGGTTCCGGAACGGAACTGGTTCCGGAACTGGTTCCGGAACGGAACTGGTTCCGGAACTGGTTCCGGAACTGGTTCCGGAACGGAACTGGTTCCGGAACGGAACTGGTTCCGGAACGGAACTGGTTCCGGAACGGAACTGGTTCCGGAACGGAACTGGTTCCGGAACGGAACTGGTTCCGGAACGGAACTGGTTCCAGAACTGGTTCCGGAACTGGTTCCGGAACTGGGTCCGGAACTGGTTCCGGAACTGGTTCCGGAACGGAACTGGTTCTGGAACGGAAACTGGTTCCGGAACGGAACTGGTTCCGGAACGGAACTGGTTCCGGAACTGGTTCCGGAACGGAACTGGTTCCGGAACGGAACTGGTTCCGGAACGGAACTGGTTCCGGAACTGGTTCCGGAACTGGTTCCGGAACTGGTTCCGGAACGGAACTGGTTCCAGAACTGGTTCCGGAACGGAACTGGTTCCGGAACGGAACTGGTTCCGGAACGGAACTGGTTCCGGAACGGAACTGGTTCCGGAACGGAACTGGTTCCGGAACTGGTTCCGGAACTGGTTCCGGAACGGAACTGGTTCCGGAACTGGTTCCGGAACGAACTGGTTCCGGAACTGGTTCCGGAACGGAACTGGTTCCGGAACTGGTTCCGGAACGGAACTGGTTCCGGAACTGGTTCCGGAACTGGTTCCGGAACTGGTTCCGGAACGGAACTGGTTCCGGAACTGGTTCCGGAACGGAACTGGTTCCGGAACTGGTTCCGGAACGGAACTGGTTCCGGAACTGGTTCCGGAACTGGTTCCGGAACGGAACTGGTTCCGGAACTGGTTCCGGAACTGGTTCCGGAACGGAACTGGTTCCGGAACTGGTTCCGGAACTGGTCCTGGAACGGAACTGGTTCCGGAACTGGTTCGGAACGGAACTGGTTCCGGAACAGAACTGGTTCCGGAACGGAACTGGTTCCGGAACTGGTTCCGGAACGGAACTGGTTCCGGAACTGGTTCCGGAACGGAACTGGTTCCGGAACGGAACTGGTTCCGGAACTGGTTCCGGAACGGAACTGGTTCCGGAACTGGTTCCGGAACGGAACTGGTTCCGGAACTGGTTCCGGAACTGGTTCCGGAACTGGTTCTGGAACTGGTTCCGGAACTGGTTCCGGAACGGAACTGGTTCAGGAACTGGTTCCGGAACGGAACTGGTTCCGGAACGGAACTGGTTCCAGAACGGAACTGGTCCCGGAACTGGTTCCGGAACGGAACTGGTTCCGGAACTGGTTCCGGAACGGAACTGGTTCCGGAACGGAACTGGTTCCGGAACTGGTTCCGGAACTGGTTCCGGAACGGAACTGGTTCCGGAACTGGTTCCGGAACGGAACTGGTCCGGAACTGGTTCCGGAACGGAACTGGTTCCGGAACTGGTTCCGGAACTGGTTCCGGAACTGGTTCCGGAACGGAACTGGTCCCGGAACTGGTTCCGGAACGGACTGGTTCCGGAACTGGTTCCGGAACGGAACTGGTTCCGGAACGGAACTGGTTCCGGAACGGAACTGGTTCCGGAACGGAACTGGTTCCGGAACGGAACTGGTTCCGGAACGGAACTGGTTCCGGAACTGGTTCCGGAACTGGTTCCGGAACTGGTTCCGGAACTGGTTCCGGAACTGGTTCCGGAACGGAACTGGTTCCGGAACGGAACTGGTTCCGGAACTGGTTCCGGAACGGGTTCCGGAACTGGTTCCGGAACTGCTTCCGGAACTGGTTCTGGAACTGGTTCTGGAACGGAACTGGTTCCGGAACTGGTTCCGGAACGGAACCGGTTCCGGAACGGAACCGGTTCCGGAACTGGTTTCGGAACTGGTTCCGGAACTGGTTCCGGAACTGGTTCCGGAACTGGTTCCGGAACGGAACTGGTTCCGGAACTGGTTCCGGAACTGGTTCCGGAACGGAACTGGTTCCGGAACTGGTTCCGGAACGGAACTGGTTCCGGAACGGAACTGGTTCCGGAACTGGTTCCGGAACGGAACTGGTTCCGGAACTGGTTCCGGAACGGAACTGGTTCCGGAACGGAACTGGTTCCGGAACGGAACTGGTTCCGGAACGGAACTGGTTCCGGAACGGAACTGGTTCCGGAACTGGTTCCGGAACGGAACTGGTTCCGGAACGGAACTGGTTCCAGAACTGGTTCCGGAACGGAACTGGTTCCGGAACTGGTTCCGGAACGGAACTGGTTCCGGAACTGGTTCCGGAACTGGTTCCGGAACGGAACTGGTTCCGGAACGGAACTGGTTCCGGAACTGGTTCCGGAACGGAACTGGTTCCGGAACGCAACTGGTTCCGGAACTGGTCTCGGAACGGAACTGGTTCCGGAACTGGTTCCGGAACGGAACTGGTTTCGGAACTGGTTCCGGAACGGAACTGGTTCCGGAACTGGTTCCGGAACGGAACTGGTTCCGGAACTGGTTCCGGAACTGGTTCCGGAACGGAACTGGTTCCGGAACGGAACTGGTTCCGGAACGAACTGGTTCCGGAACGGAACTGGTTCCGGAACTGGTTCCGGAACTGGTTCCGGAACTGGTTCCGGAACGGAACTGGTTCCGGAACGGAACTGGTTCCGGTACGGAACTGGTTCCGGAACGGAACTGGTTCCGGAACTGGTTCCGGAACGGAACTGGTTCCGGAACTGGTTCCGGAACTGGTTCCGGAACGGAACTGGTTCCGGAACTGGTTCCGGAACGGAACTGGTTCCGGAACTGGTTCCGGAACGGAACTGGTTCCGGAACTGGTTCCGGAACTGGTTCCGGAACGGAACTGGTTCCGGACGGAACTGGTTCCGGAACGGAACTGGTTTCCGGAACGGAACTGGTTCCGGAACTGGTTCCGGAACTGGTTCCGGAACGGAACTGGTTCCGGAACTGGTTCCGGAACGGAACTGGTTCCGGAACTGGTTCCGGAACGGAACTGGTTCCGGAACTGGTTCCGGAACTGGTTCCGGAACGGAACTGGTTCCAGAACTGGTTCCGGAACGGAACTGGTTCCGGAACGGAACTGGTTCCGGAACGGAACTGGTTCCGGAACGGAACTGGTTCCGGAACGGAACTGGTTCCGGAACGGAACTGGTTCCGGAACTGGTTCCGGAACGGAACTGGTTCCGGAACTGGTTCCGGAACGGAACTGGTTCCGGAACTGGTTCCGGAACGGAACTGGTTCCGGAACTGGTTCCGGAACGGAACTGGTTCCGGAACTGGTTCCGGAACTGGTTCCGGAACTGGTTCCGGAACTGGTTCCGGAACGGAACTGGTTCCGGAACTGGTTCCGGAACGGAACTGGTTCCGGAACTGGTTCCGGAACGGAACTGGTTCCGGAACTGGTTCCGGAACTGGTTCCGGAACGGAACTGGTTCCGGAACTGGTTCCGGAACTGGTCCTGGAACGGAACTGGTTCCGGAACTGGTTCCGGAACGGAACTGGTTCCGGAACAGAACTGGTTCCGGAACGGAACTGGTTCCGGAACTGGTTCCGGAACGGAACTGGTTCCGGAACTGGTTCCGGAACGGAACTGGTTCCGGAACGGAACTGGTTCCGGAACTGGTTCCGAACGGAACTGGTTCCGGAACTGGTTCCGGAACGGAACTGGTTCCGGAACTGGTTCCGGAACTGGTTCCGGAACTGGTTCTGGAACTGGTTCCGGAACTGGTTCCGGAACGGAACTGGTTCAGAACTGGTTCCGGAACGGAACTGGTTCCAGAACGGAACTGGTCCCGGAACTGGTTCCGGAACGGAACTGGTTCCGGAACTGGTTCCGGAACGGAACTGGTTCCGGAACGGAACTGGTTCCGGAACGGAACTGGTTCCGGAACGGAACTGGTTCCGGAACGGAACTGGTTCCGGAACTGGTTCCGGAACTGTTCCGGAACGGAACTGGTTCCGGAACTGGTTCCGGAACGGAACTGGTTCCGGAACTGGTTCCGGAACGGAACTGGTTCCGGAACTGGTTCCGGAACTGGTTCCGGAACTGGTTCCGGAACGGAACTGGTCCCGGAACTGGTTCCGGAACGGAACTGGTTCCGGAACTGGTTCCGGAACGGAACTGGTTCCGGAACGGAACTGGTTCCGGAACGGAACTGGTTCCGGAACGGAACTGGTTCCGGAACGGAACTGGTTCCGGAACGGAACTGGTTCCGGAACTGGTTCCGGAACTGGTTCCGGAACTGGTTCCGGAACTGGTTCCGGAACTGGTTCCGGAACTGGTTCCGGAACTGGTTCCGGAACTGGTTCCGGAACTGGTTCGGAACGGAACTGGTTCCGGAACGGAACTGGTTCCGGAACTGGTTCCGGAACGGGTTCCGGAACTGGTTCCGGAACTGCTTCCGGAACTGGTTCCGGAACTGGTTCTGGAACGGAACTGGTTCCGGAACTGGTTCCGGAACGGAACTGGTTCCGGAACGGAACCGGTTCCGGAACGGAACCGGTTCCGGAACTGGTTTCGGAACTGGTTCCGGAACTGGTTCCGGAACTGGTTCCGGAACTGGTTCCGGAACGGAACTGGTTCCGGAACTGGTTCCGGAACTGGTTCCGGAACGGAACTGGTTCCGGAACTGGTTCCGGAACGGAACTGGTTCCGAACGGAACTGGTTCCGGAACTGGTTCCGGAACGGAACTGGTTCCGGAACTGGTTCCGGAACGGAACTGGTTCCGGAACGGAACTGGTTCCGGAACGGAACTGGTTCCGGAACGGAACTGGTTCCGGAACGGAACTGGTTCCGGAACTGGTTCCGGAACGGAACTGGTTCCGGAACGGAACTGGTTCCAGAACTGGTTCCGGAACGGAACTGGTTCCGGAACTGGTTCCGGAACGGAACTGGTTCCGGAACTGGTTCCGGAACGGAACTGGTTCCGGAACTGGTTCGGAACTGGTTCCGGAACGGAACTGGTTCCGGAACGGAACTGGTTCCGGAACTGGTTCCGGAACGGAACTGGTTCCGGAACGCAACTGGTTCCGGAACTGGTATCGGAACGGAACTGGTTCCGGAACTGGTTCCGGAACGGAACTGGTTTCGGAACTGGTTCCGGAACGGAACTGGTTCCGGAACTGGTTCCGGAACGGAACTGGTTCCGGAACTGGTTCCGGAACTGGTTCCGGAACGGAACTGGTTCCGGAACGGAACTGGTTCCGGAACGGAACTGGTTCCGGAACGGAACTGGTTCCGGAACTGGTTCCGGAACTGGTTCCGGAACTGGTTCCGGAACTGGTTCCGGAACGGAACTGGTTCCGGAACGGAACTGGTTCCGGAACGGAACCGGTTCCGGTACGGAACTGGTTCCGGAACGGAACTGGTTCCGGAACGGAACTGGTTCCGGAACTGGTTCCGGAACTGGTTCCGGAACGGAACTGGTTCCGGAACTGGTTCCGGAACGGAACTGGTTCCGGAACTGGTTCCGGAACGGAACTGGTTCCGGAACTGGTTCCGGAACTGGTTCCGGAACGGAACTGGTTCCGGAACGGAACTGGTTCCGGAACGGAACTGGTTCCGGAACGGAACTGGTTCCGGAACTGGTTCCGGAACTGGTTCCGGAACGGAACTGGTTCCGGAACGGAACTGGTTCCGGAACGGAACTGGTTCCGGAACGGAACTGGTTCTGGAACGGAACTGGTTCCGGAACGGAACTGGTTCCGGAACGGAACTGGTCCGGAACTGGTTCCGGAACTGGTTCCGGAACTGGTTCCGGAACTGGTTCCGGAACGGAACTGGTTCCGGAACTGGTTCCGGAACGGAACTGGTTCCGGAACTGGTTCGGAACGGAACTGGTTCCGGAACTGGTTCCGGAACTGGTTCCGGAACTGGTTCCGGAACTGGTTCCGGAACGGAACTGGTTCCGGAACTGGTTCCGGAACTGGTTCCGGAACGGAACTGGTTCCGGAACTGGTTCCGGAACTGGTTCCGGAACTGGTTCCGGAACTGGTTCCGGAACTGGTTCCGGAACTGGTTCCGGAACTGGGTCCGGAACTGGTTCCGGAACTGGTTCCGGAACGGAACTGGTCCTGGAACGGAACTGGTTCCGGAACGGAACTGGTTCCGGAACGGAACTGGTTCCGGAACGGAACTGGTTCCGGAACTGGTTCCGGAACTGGTTCCGGAACGGAACTGGTTCCGGAACGGAACTGGTTCCGGAACGGAACTGGTTCCGGAACTGGTTCCGGAACTGGTTCCGGAACTGGTTCCGGAACGGAACTGGTTCCAGAACTGGTTCCGGAACGGAACTGGTCCTGGAACGGAACTGGTTCCGGAACGGAACTGGTTCCGGAACGGAACTGGTTCCGGAACTGGTTCCGGAACTGGTTCCGGAACGGAACTGGTTCCGGAACGGAACTGGTTCCGGAACGGAACTGGTTCCGGAACTGGTTCCGGAACTGGTTCCGGAACTGGTTCCGGAACGGAACTGGTTCCAGAACTGGTTCCGGAACGGAACTGGTTCCGGAACGGAACTGGTTCCGGAACGGAACTGGTTCCGGAACGGAACTGGTTCCGGAACGGAACTGGTTCCGGAACTGGTTCCGGAACTGGTTCCGGAACGGAACTGGTTCCGGAACTGGTTCCGGAACGGAACTGGTTCCGGAACTGGTTCCGGAACTGGTTCCGGAACTGGTTCCGGAACTGGTTCCGGAACGGAACTGGTTCCGGAACTGGTTCCGGAACTGGTTCCGGAACGGAACTGGTTCCGGAACGGAACTGGTTCCGGAACTGGTTCCGGAACTGGTTCCGGAACGGAACTGGTTCCGGAACTGGTTCCGGAACTGGTTCCGGAACGGAACCGGTTCCGGTACGGAACTGGTTCCGGAACGGAACTGGTTCCGGAACGGAACTGGTTCCGGAACTGGTTCCGGAACTGGTTCCGGAACGGAACTGGTTCCGGAACTGGTTCCGGAACGGAACTGGTTCCGGAACTGGTTCCGGAACGGAACTGGTTCCGAAACGGAACTGGTTCCGGAACGGAACTGGTTCCGGAACGGAACTGGTTCCGGAACGGAACTGGTTCCGGAACGGAACTGGTTCCGGAACGGAACTGGTTCTGGAACGGAACTGGTTCCGGAACGGAACTGGTTCCGGAACGGAACTGGTTCCGGAACTGGTTCCGGAACTGGTTCCGGAACTGGTTCCGGAACTGGTTCCGGAACGGAACTGGTTCCGGAACGGAACTGGTTCCGGAACGGAACTGGTTCCGGAACTGGTTCCGGAACTGGTTCCGGAACTGGTTCCGGAACTGGTTCCGGAACGGAACTGGTTCCGGAACTGGTTCCGGAACGGAACTGGTTCCGGAACTGGTTCCGGAACGGAACTGGTTCCGGAACTGGTTCCGGAACGGAACTGGTTCCGGAACGGAACTGGTTCCGGAACGGAACTGGTTCCGGAACTGGTTCCGGAACTGGTTTCGGAACTGGTTCCGGAACTGGTTCCGGAACTGGTTCCGGAACTGGTTCCGGAACGGAACTGGTTCCGGAACTGGTTCCGGAACTGGTTCCGGAACTGGTTCCGGAACGGAACTGGTTCCGGAACTGGTTCCGGAACGGAACTGGTTCCGGAACTGGTTCCGGAACTGGTTCCGGAACTGGTTCCGGAACTGGTTCCGGAACTGGTTCCGGAACGGAACTGGTTCCGGAACTGGTTCCGGAACTGGTTCCGGAACGGAACTGGTTCCGGAACTGGTTCCGGAACTGGTCCTGGAACGGAACTGGTTCCGGAACTGGTTCTGGAACGGAACTGGTTCCGGAACGGAACTGGTTCCGGAACGGAACTGGTTCCGGAACTGGTTCCGGAACGGAACTGGTTCCGGAACTGGTTCCGGAACGGAACTGGTTCCGGAACGGAACTGGTTCCGGAACTGGTTCCGGAACGGAACTGGTTCTGGAACTGGTTCCGGAACGGAACTGGTTCCGGAACGGAACTGGTTCCGGAACTGGTTCCGGAACTGGTTCCGGAACTGGTTCTGGAACTGGTTCCGGAACTGGTTCCGGAACGGAACTGGTTCAGGAACTGGTTCCGGAACGGAACTGGTTCCGGAACGGAACTGGTTCCAGAACGGAACTGGTCCCGGAACTGGTTCCGGAACTGCTTCTGGAACTGGTTCCGGAACTGGTTCTGGAACGGAACTGGTTCCGGAACTGGTTCCGGAACGGAACTGGTTCCGGAACGGAACTGGTTCCGGAACTGGTTCCGGAACTGGTTCCGGAACTGGTTCCGGAACGGAACTGGTTCCGGAACTGGTTCCGGAACTGGTTCCGGAACGGAACTGGTTCCGGAACTGGTTCCGGAACGGAACTGGTTCCGGAACGGAACTGGTTCCGGAACTGGTTCCGGAACGGAACTGGTTCCGGAACTGGTTCCGGAACGGAACTGGTTCCGGAACGGAACTGGTTCCGGAACGGAACTGGTTCCGGAACGGAACTGGTTCCGGAACGGAACTGGTTCCGGAACGGAACTGGTTCCGGAACTGGTTCCGGAACGGAACTGGTTCCGGAACGGAACTGGTTCCGGAACGGAACTGGTTCCAGAACTGGTTCCGGAACGGAACTGGTTCCGGAACTGGTTCCGGAACGGAACTGGTTCCGGAACTGGTTCCGGAACTGGTTCCGGAACGGAACTGGTTCCGGAACGGAACTGGTTCCGGAACTGGTTCCGGAACGGAACTGGTTCCGGAACGCAACTGGTTCCGGAACTGGTCTCGGAACGGAACTGGTTCCGGAACTGGTTCCGGAACGGAACTGGTTTCGGAACTGGTTCCGGAACGGAACTGGTTCCGGAACTGGTTCCGGAACGGAACTGGTTCCGGAACTGGTTCCGGAACGGAACTGGTTCCGGAACTGGTTCCGGAACTGGTTCCGGAACGGAACTGGTTCCGGAACGGAACTGGTTCCGGAACGGAACTGGTTCCGGAACTGGTTCCGGAACTGGTTCCGGAACGGAACTGGTTCCGGAACGGAACTGGTTCCGGAACTGGTTCCGGAACTGGTTCCGGAACTGGTTCCGGAACGGAACTGGTTCCGAACGGAACTGGTTCCGGAACGGAACTGGTTCCGGAACGGAACTGGTTCCGGAACTGGTTCCGGAACTGGTTCCGGAACGGAACTGGTTCCGGAACGGAACTGGTTCCGGAACGGAACTGGTTCTGGAACGGAACTGGTTCCGGAACGGAACTGGTTCCGGAACGGAACTGGTTCCGGAACTGGTTCCGGAACTGGTTCCGGAACGGAACTGGTTCCGGAACGGAACTGGTTCCGGAACGGAACTGGTTCCGGAACTGGTTCCGGAACTGGTTCCGGAACTGGTTCCGGAACTGGTTCCGGAACTGGTTCCGGAACGGAACTGGTTCCGGAACTGGTTCCGGAACGGAACTGGTTCCGGAACTGGTTCCGGAACGGAACTGGTTCCGGAACTGGTTCCGGAACTGGTTCCGGAACTGGTTCCGGAACTGGTTCCGGAACTGGTTCCGGAACTGGTTCCGGAACTGGTTCCGGAACGGAACTGGTTCCGGAACTGGTTCCGGAACGGAACTGGTTCCGGAACTGGTTCCGGAACGGAACTGGTTCCGGAACTGGTTCCGGAACGGAACTGGTTCCGGAACTGGTTCCGGAACGGAACTGGTTCCGGAACGGAACGTGTTCCGGAACGGAACTGGTTCCGGAACGGAACTGGTTCCGGAACGGAACTGGTTCCGGAACTGGTTCCGGAACTGGTTTCGGAACTGGTTCCGGAACTGGTTCCGGAACTGGTTCCGGAACTGGTTCCGGAACGGAACTGGTTCCGGAACTGGTTCCGGAACGGAACTGGTTCCGGAACTGGTTCCGGAACTGGTTCCGGAACGGAACTGGTTCCGGAACGGAACTGGTTCCGGAACGGAACTGGTTCCGGAACTGGTTCCGGAACTGGTTCCGGAACTGGTTCCGGAACTGGTTCCGGAACGGAACTGGTTCCGGAACGGAACTGGTTCCGGAACTGGTTCCGGAACTGGTTCCGGAACTGGTTCCGGAACGGAACTGGTTCCGGAACTGGTTCCGGAACGGAACTGGTTCCGGAACGGAACCGGTTCCGGAACTGGTTCCGGAACTGGTTCCGGAACTGGTTCCGGAACTGGTTCCGGAACTGGTTCCGGAACTGGTTCCGGAACTGGTTCCGGAACTGGTTCCGGAACTGGTTCCGGAACTGGTTCCGGAACTGGTTCTGGAACTGGTTCCGGAACGGAACTGGTTCCGGAACTAGTTCCGGAACGGAACTGGTTCCGGAACGGAACTGGTTCCGGAACTGGTTCCGGAACGGAACTGGTTCGGGAACTGGTTCCGGAACGGAACTGGTTCCGGAACGGAACTGGTTCCGGAACGGAACCGGTTCCGGAACTGGTTCCGGAACTGGTTCCGGAACTGGTTCTGGAACTGGTTCCGGAACGGAACTGGTTTCGGAACTGGTTCCGGAACTGGTTCCGGAACTGGTTCCGGAACGGAACTGGTTCCGGAACTGGTTCCGGAACGGAACTGGTTCCGGAACTGGTTCCGGAACGGAACTGGTTCCGGAACGGAACTGGTTCCGGAACGGAACTGGTTCCGGAACTGGTTCCGGAACTGGTTCCGGAACTGGTTCCGGAACTGGTTCCGGAACTGGTTCCGGAACTGGTTCCGGAACGGAACTGGTTCCGGAACGGAACTGGTTCCGGAACGGAACTGGTTCCGGAACGGAACTGGTTCCGGAACTGGTTCCGGAACTGGTTCCGGAACGGAACTGGTTCCGGAACTGGTTCCGGAACGGAACTGGTTCCGGAACGGAACTGGTTCCGGAACGGAACTGGTTCCGGAACTGGTTCCGGAACGGAACTGGTTCCGGAACGGAACTGGTTCCGGAACTGGTTCCGGAACTGGTTCCGGAACGGAACTGGTTCCGGAACGGAACTGGTTCCGGAACGGAACTGGTTCCGGAACGGAACTGGTTCCGGAACTGGTTCCGGAACGGAACTGGTTCCGGAACGGAACTGGTTCCGGAACGGAACTGGTTCCGGAACTGGTTCCGGAACTGGTTCCGGAACTGGTTCCGGAACGGAACTGGTTCCGGAACTGGTTCCGGAACGGAACTGGTTCCGGAACGGAACTGGTTCCGGAACTGGTTCCGGAACTGGTTCCGGAACGGAACTGGTTCCGGAACGGAACTGGTTCCGGAACTGGTTCCGGAACTGGTTCCGGAACGGAACTGGTCCCGGAACTGGTTCCGGAACGGAACTGGTTCCGGAACGGAACTGGTTCCGGAACTGGTTCCGGAACGGAACTGGTTCCGGAACTGGTTCCGGAACGGAACTGGTTCCGGAACTGGTTCCGGAACGGAACTGGTTCCGGAACGGAACTGGTTCCAGAACGGAACTGGTCCCGGAACTGGTTCCGGAACGGAACTGGTTCCGGAACTGGTTCCGGAACGGAACTGGTTCCGGAACGGAACTGGTTCCGTTCCGGAACCAGTTCCGGAACCAGTTCCGTTCCGGAACCAGTTCCGGAACCAGTTCCGTTCCGGAACCAGTTCCGGAACCAGTTCCGTTCCGGAACCAGTTCCGTTCCGGAACCAGTTCCGGGACCAGTTCCGTTCCGGAACCAGTTCCGGAACCAGTTCCGTTCCGGAACCAGTTCCGTTCCGGAACCAGTTCCGGAACCAGTTCCGGAACCAGTTCCGTTCCGGAACCAGTTCCGTTCCGGAACCAGTTCCGTTCCGGAACCAGTTCCGGAACCAGTTCCGTTCCGGAACCAGTTCCGGGACCAGTTCCGTTCTGGAACCAGTTCCGTTCCGGAACCAGTTCCGTTCCGGAACCAGTTCCGGAACCAGTTCCGTTCCGGAACCAGTTCCGGAACCAGTTCCGTTCCGGAACCAGTTCCGGAACCAGTTCCGTTCCGGAACCAGTTCCGTTCCGGAACCAGTTCCGGGACCAGTTCCGTTCCGGAACCAGTTCCGGAACCAGTTCCGGAACCAGTTCCGTTCCGGAACCAGTTCCGTTCCGGAACCAGTTCCGGAACCAGTTCCGTTCCGGAACCAGTTCCGGAACCAGTTCCGGAACCAGTTCCGGAACCAGTTCCGTTCCGGAACCAGTTCCGTTCCGGAACCAGTTCCGTTCCGGAACCAGTTCCGGAACCAGTTCCGTTCCGGAACCAGTTCCGTTCCGGAACCAGTTCCGTTCCGGAACCAGTTCCGTTCCGGAACCAGTTCCGGAACCAGTTCCGGAACCAGTTCCGTTCCGGAACCAGTTCCGGAACCAGTTCCGGAACCAGTTCCGTTCCGGAACCAGTTCCGGAACCAGTTCCGGAACCAGTTCCGTTCCGGAACCAGTTCCGTTCCGGAACCAGTTCCGGAACCAGTTCCGGAACCAGTTCCGTTCCGGAACCAGTTCCGGAACCAGTTCCGTTCCGGAACCAGTTCCGGAACCAGTTCCGTTCCGGAACCAGTTCCGGAACCAGTTCCGTTCCGGAACCAGTTCCGGAACCAGTTCCGTTCCGGAACCAGTTCCGGAACCAGTTCCGGAACCAGTTCCGGAACCAGTTCCGGAACCAGTTCCGTTCCGGAACCAGTTCCGGAACCAGTTCCGGAACCAGTTCCGGAACCAGTTCCGTTCCGGAACCAGTTCCGTTCCGGAACCAGTTCCGGAACCAGTTCCGTTCCGGAACCAGTTCCGGAACCAGTTCCGGAACCAGTTCCGGAACCAGTTCCGGAACCAGTTCCGTTCCGAGACCAGTTCCGGAACCAGTTCCGTTCCGGAACCGGTTCCGGAACCAGTTCCGTTCCGGAACCAGTTCCGTTCCGGAACCAGTTCCGTTCCGGAACCAGTTCCGGAACCAGTTCCGTTCCGGAACCAGTTTCGTTCCGGAACCAGTTCCGTTCCGGAACCAGTTCCGGAACCAGTTCCGTTCCGGAACCAGTTCCGGAACCAGTTCCGGAACCAGTTCCGGAACCAGTTCCGGAACCAGTTCCGGAACCAGTTCCGGAACCAGTTCCAGAACCAGTTCCGTTCCGGAACCAGTTCCGTTCCGGAACCAGTTCCGTTCCGGAACCAGTTCCGGAACCAGTTCCGTTCCGGAACCAGTTCAGTTCCGGAACCAGTTCCGTTCCGGAACCAGTTCCGTTCCGGAACCAGTTCCGGAACCAGTTCCGGAACCAGTTCCGTTCCGGAACCAGTTCCGGAACCAGTTCCGTTCCGGAACCAGTTCCGGAACCAGTTCCGTTCCGGAACCAGTTCCGTTCCAGAACCAGTTCCGGAACCAGTTCCGTTCCAGAACCAGTTCCGGAACCAGTTCCGTTCCAGAACCAGTTCCGGAACCAGTTCCGGAACCAGTTCCGGAACCAGTTCCGGAACCAGTTCCGTTCCGGAACCAGTTCCGGAACCAGTTCCGGAACCAGTTCCGGAACCAGTTCCGTTCCGGAACCAGTTCCGGAACCAGTTCCGTTCCGGAACCAGTTCCGTTCCGGAACCAGTTCCGTTCCGGAACCAGTTCCGTTCCGGAACCAGTTCCGGAACCAGTTCCGTTCCGGAACCAGTTCCGTTCCGGAACCAGTTCCGGAACCAGTTCCGTTCCGGAACCAGTTCCGGAACCAGTCCCGGAACCAGTTCCGTTCCGGAACCAGTTCCGGAACCAGTTCCGTTCCGGAACCAGTTCCGGAACCAGTTCCGTTCCGGAACCAGTTCCGGAACCAGTTCCGTTCCGGAACCAGTTCCGGAACCAGTTCCGTTCCGGAACCAGTTCCGTTCCGGAACCAGTTCCGGAACCAGTTCCGGAACCAGTTCCGTTCCGGAACCAGTTCCGTTCCGGAACCAGTTCCGGAACCAGTTCCGGAACCAGTTCCGTTCCGGAACCAGTTCCGGAACCAGTTCCGTTCCGGAACCAGTTCCGGAACCAGTTCCGTTCCGGAACCAGTTCCGTTCCGGAACCAGTTCCGGAACCAGTTCCGGAACCAGTTCCTGAACCAGTTCCGTTCCGGAACCAGTTCCGTTCCGGAACCAGTTCCGTTCCGGAACCAGTTCCGGAACCAGTTCCGGAACCAGTTCCGTTCCGGAACCAGTTCCGTTCCGGAACCAGTTCCGTTCCGGAACCAGTTCCGTTCCGGAACCAGTTCCGTTCCGGAACCAGTTCCGGAACCAGTTCCGGAACCAGTTCCGTTCCGAGACCAGTTCCGGAACCAGTTCCGTTCCGGAACCGGTTCCGGAACCAGTTCCGTTCCGGAACCAGTTCCGTTCCGGAACCAGTTCCGTTCCGGAACCAGTTCCGGAACCAGTTCCGTTCCGGAACCAGTTTCGTTCCGGAACCAGTTCCGTTCCGGAACCAGTTCCGGAACCAGTTCCGTTCCGGAACCAGTTCCGGAACCAGTTCCGGAACCAGTTCCGGAACCAGTTCCGTTCCAGAACCGGTTCCGGAACCAGTTCCGTTCCGGAACCAGTTCCGGAACCAGTTCCGGAACCAGTTCCGTTCCGGAACCAGTTCCGTTCCGGAACCAGTTCCGGAACCAGTTCCGTTCCGGAACCAGTTCAGTTCCGGAACCAGTTCCGTTCCGGAACCAGTTCCGTTCCGGAACCAGTTCCGGAACCAGTTCCGGAACCAGTTCCGTTCCGGAACCAGTTCCGTTCCGGAACCAGTTCCGGAACCAGTTCCGTTCCGGAACCAGTTCCGGAACCAGTTCCGTTCCGGAACCAGTTCCGTTCCAGAACCAGTTCCGGAACCAGTTCCGGAACCAGTTCCGGAACCAGTTCCGGAACCAGTTCCGTTCCGGAACCAGTTCCGGAACCAGTTCCGTTCCGGAACCAGTTCCGGAACCAGTTCCGTTCCGGAACCAGTTCCGTTCCGGAACCAGTTCCGTTCCGGAACCAGTTCCGTTCCGGAACCAGTTCCGGAACCAGTTCCGTTCCGGAACCAGTTCCGGAACCAGTTCCGTTCCGGAACCAGTTCCGTTCCGGAACCAGTTCCGGAACCAGTTCCGGAACCAGTTCCGTTCCGGAACCAGTTCCGGAACCAGTTCCGGAACCAGTTCCGGAACCAGTTCCGGAACCAGTTCCGTTCCGGAACCGGTTCCGGAACCAGTTCCGTTCCGGAACCAGTTCCGGAACCAGTTCCGTTCCGGAACCAGTTCCGGAACCAGTTCCGTTCCGGAACCAGTTCCGGAACCAGTTCCGTTCCGGAACCAGTTCCGGAACCAGTTCCGTTCCGGAACCAGTTCCGGAACCAGTTCCGTTCCGGAACCAGTTCCGGAACCAGTTCCGTTCCGGAACCAGTTCCGTAACCAGTTCCGTTCCGGAACCAGTTCCGGAACCAGTTCCGTTCCGGAACCAGTTCCGTTCCGGAACCAGTTCCGGAACCAGTTCCGGAACCAGTTCCGTTCCGGAACCAGTTCCGGAACCAGTTCCGTTCCGGAACCAGTTCCGGAACCAGTTCCGTTCCGGAACCAGTTCCGTTCCGGAACCAGTTCCGGAACCAGTTCCGGAACCAGTTCCTGAACCAGTTCCGTTCCGGAACCAGTTCCGTTCCGGAACCAGTTCCGTTCCGGAACCAGTTCCGGAACCAGTTCCGTTCCGGAACCAGTTCCGGAACCAGTTCCGGAACCAGTTCCGTTCCGGATCCAGTTCCGTTCCGGAACCAGTTCCGGAACCAGTTCCGTTCCGGAACCAGTTCCGGAACCAGTTCCGTTCCGGAACCAGTTCCGTTCCGGAACCAGTTCCGTTCCGGAACCAGTTCCGTTCCGGAACTGGTTCCGTTCCGGAACCAGTTCCGGAACCAGTTCCGGAACCAGTTCCGGAACCAGTTCCGTTCCGGAACCAGTTCCGTTCCGGAACCAGTTCCGTTCCGGAACCAGTTCCGTTCCGGAACCAGTTCCGGAACCAGTTCCGTTCCGGAACCAGTTCCGTTCCGGAACCAGTTCCGTTCCGGAACCAGTTCCGGAACCAGTTCCGTTCCGGAACCAGTTCCGGAACCAGTTCCGTTCCGGAACCAGTTCCGGAACCAGTTCCGTTCCGGAACCAGTTCCGTTCCGGAACCAGTTCCGTTCCGGAACCAGTTCCGGAACCAGTTCTGTTCCGGAACCAGTTCCGGGACCAGTTCCGTTCCGGAACCAGTTCCGGAACCAGTTCCGTTCCGGAACCAGTTCCGTTCCGGAACCAGTTCCGGAACCAGTTCCGTTCCGGAACCAGTTCCGTTCCGGAACCAGTTCCGGAACCAGTTCCGTTCCGGAACCAGTTCCGGAACCAGTTCCGTTCCGGAACCAGTTCCGTTCCGGAACCAGTTCCGGAACCAGTTCCGTTCCGGAACCAGTTCCGGAACCAGTTCCGTTCCGGAACCAGTTCCGGAACCAGTTCCGGAACCAGTTCCGTTCCGGAACCAGTTCCGTTCCGGAACCAGTTCCGGAACCAGTTCTGTTCCGGAACCAGTTCCGGGACCAGTTCCGTTCCGGAACCAGTTCCGGAACCAGTTCCGTTCCGGAACCAGTTCCGTTCCGGAACCAGTTCCGGAACCAGTTCCGTTCCGGAACCAGTTCCGTTCCGGAACCAGTTCCGTTCCGGAACCAGTTCCGGAACCAGTTCTGGAACCAGTCCCGGAACCAGTTCCGTTCCGGAACCAGTTCCGGAACCAGTTCCGGAACCAGTTCCGGAACCAGTTCCGGAACCAGTTCCGTTCCGGAACCAGTTCCGGAACCAGTTCCGTTCCGGAACCAGTTCCGGAACCAGTTCCGGAACCAGTTCCGTTCCGGAACCAGTTCCGTTCCGGAACCAGTTCCGTTCCGGAACCAGTTCCGGAACCAGTTCCGTTCCGGAACCAGTTCCGGAACCAGTTCCGTTCCGGAACCAGTTCCGTTCCGGAACCAGTTCCGGAACCAGTTCCGTTCCGGAACCAGTTCCGGAACCAGTTCCGGAACCAGTTCCGTTCCGGATCCAGTTCCGTTCCGGAACCAGTTCCGTTCCAGAACCAGTTCCGGAACGGAACCTGAATCGCTGAATCGAATGAGACCATCGCCGGGTCGATAGCTTTATTGGTTCTCGAGTTATCGCAGCTTTTGTGCCGAATTTGGGAGATTTTTAGACATTTGACATGAGGATATAACTCGAGCGTTCTTGGAGCTATAAAAATCGTTCTATACTCATTGGAATGGTCGTCAAACACTCTCTCCAGCTGTATCGTTAGGCAATAAGTTTAGCTTTTAATTAGGAAATTAAGAAAAATAAAAATGATTAAAATTACAATAGTTGCTACGGAGTTTTCCCTATAGTTACCATCTCTTTTTCGGTGGGAACGTTCACAAACGTTCGGAATATTTAAAATGACAAATGGATGGTCATGGAAAAGCACACAAGATGCTATCTGTGAGCTGAACTATCAAATTGTCAATGCTCTTGACAATGGGAACAAACCACTGGCTATTTTCCTGGACTTGGCGAGGGCTTTTGACACTGTTTCGCATCCACTTTTCTTAGAGAAGTTGGGCGGGCTTGGGATAGATGGTGTACCCTATGAATAGATCCGTTCGTATTTAGAAGATCGTCAGCAAATGGTGAAGTTAAACGGAACGATAGGGCCAATTGTGGGTGGTATGTCATTTGGGATTCCGCAGGGAACGGTCCTTGGTCCGTTATTCTTTATAATGTACTCAAATGAATTAGGATTTCTGGATGTTCCGGGGAAAGTTTTGATGTTTGCTGACGATACGGTATTATTTTTTAGTGGAAGTGATTGGGAGGATACATACAGGCAGGCCGAGGATGGTATGAGTGCTGTTTATTCATGGTTGTCAATTGTCATTAAATGTCAGCAAAACCTCCTACATCACGTTTAGTCTGACGGAATCATTGGCTATCCTGCCAAGCAGTCTGCGTATCCATCTATCCCACTGCAATCTGTTGGAGTGTCAGTCATGTCCTACCTTGAAACGGAATTTAGAGGTCAAATATTTGGGGGTCATATTTGATGCTAACATGAAATGGAAAAGGCAAATTGAAGACGTTAACAGGAAAATGAGAAAATTTATCTATATCCTTGCCAGGATGCGGAACGTAGTCTCACAGCAGGTCCTCAGAATAGTGTATTTTGCCCTCGCGCAATCTATACTTCTCTATGGTTTGCCGGCTTGGGGTAGTGCATATGTCACCTCGTTGAATCCAATAATGCGTGCGCAGAAAATGCTTATCAGGATTATTACAAATAGTAAATATTTGGACCATACTTTGCCTCTGTTCAGACGCTCTAACATATTGAGATTTGACGACCTCAAGAAACGGAACTGGTTCCGGAACGGAACTGGTTCCGGAACGGAACTGGTTCCGGAACTGGTTCCCGAACGGAACTGGTTCCGGAACGGAACTGGTTCCGGAAAGGGTTCCGGAACTGATTCCGGAACGGAACTGGTTCCGGAACGGAACTGGTTCCGGAACGGAACTGGTTCCGGAACGGAACTGGTTCCGGAACGGAACTGGTTCCGGAACTGGTTCCGGAACGGAACTGGTCCTGGAACGGAACTGGTTCCGGAACGGAACTGGTTCCGGAACGGAACTGGTTCCGGAACTGGTTCCGGAACTGGTTCCGGAACGGAACTGGTTCCGGAACGGAACTGGTTCCGGAACGGAACTGGTTCCGGAACTGGTTCCGGAACTGGTTCCGGAACGGAACTGGTTCCGGAACTGGTTCCGGAACTGGTCCTGGAACGGAACTGGTTCCGGAACTGGTTCCGGAACGGAACTGGTTCCGGAACGGAACTGGTTCCGGAACGGAACTGGTTCCGGAACTGGTTCCGGAACGGAACTGGTTCCGGAACTGGTTCCGGAACGGAACTGGTTCCGGAACGGAACTGGTTCCGGAACTGGTTCCGGAACGGAACTGGTTCCGGAACTGGTTCCGGAACGGAACTGGTTCCGGAACGGAACTGGTTCCGGAACTGGTTCCGGAACTGGTTCCGGAACTGGTTCTGGAACTGGTTCCGGAACTGGTTCCGGAACTGGTTCCGGAACGGAACTGGTTCAGGAACTGGTTCCGGAACGGAACTGGTTCCGGAACGGAACTGGTTCCGGAACGGAACTGGTCCCGGAACTGGTTCCGGAACGGAACTGGTTCCGGAACTGGTTCCGGAACGGAACTGGTTCCGGAACGGAACTGGTTCCGGAACGGAACTGGTTCCGGAACTGGTTCCGGAACTGGTTCCGGAACTGGTTCCGGAACTGGTTCCGGAACTGGTTCCGGAACGGAACTGGTTCCGGAACTGGTTCCGGAACGGAACTGGTTCCGGAACTGGTTCCGGAACGGAACTGGTTCCGGAACTGGTTCCGGAACTGGTTCCGGAACTGGTTCCGGAACTGGTTCCGGAACTGGTTCCGGAACTGGTTCCGGAACGGAACTGGTCCCGGAACTGGTTCCGGAACGGAACTGGTTCCGGAACTGGTTCCGGAACGGAACTGGTTCCGGAACGGAACTGGTTCCGGAACGGAACTGGTTCCGGAACGGAACTGGTTCCGGAACGGAACTGGTTCCGGAACGGAACTGGTTCCGGAACTGGTTCCGGAACGGAACTGGTTCCGGAACTGGTTCCGGAACGGAACTGGTTCCGGAACGGAACTGGTTCCGGAACTGGTTCCGGAACTGGTTCCGGAACTGCTTCCGGAACTGGTTCCGGAACTGGTTCCGGAACGGAACTGGTTCCGGAACTGGTTCCGGAACGGAACTGGTTCCGGAACGGAACTGGTTCCGGAACTGGTTCCGGAACTGGTTCCGGAACTGGTTCCGGAACGGAACTGGTTCCGGAACTGGTTCCGGAACGGAACTGGTTCCGGAACGGAACTGGTTCCGGAACTGGTTCCGGAACGGAACTGGTTCCGGAACTGGTTCCGGAACGGAACTGGTTCCGGAACGGAACTGGTTCCGGAACGGAACTGGTTCCGGAACGGAACTGGTTCCGGAACGGAACTGGTTCCGGAACGGAAGTGGTTCCGGAACTGGTTCCGAAACGGAACTGGTTCCGGAACGGAACTGGTTCCGGAACTGGTTCCGGAACGGAAACTGGTTCCGGAACTGGTTCCGGAACGGAACTGGTTCCGGAACTGGTTCCGGAACTGGTTCCGGAACGGAACTGGTTCCGGAACGGAACTGGTTCCGGAACGGAACTGGTTCCGGAACGGAACTGGTTCCGGAACTGGTTCCGGAACGGAACTGGTTCCAGAACTGGTTCCGGAACGGAACTGGTTCTGGAACGGAACTGGTTCCGGAACGGAACTGGTTCCGGAACGGAACTGGTTCCGGAACTGGTTCCGGAACTGGTTCCGGAACGGAACTGGTTCCGGAACGGAACTGGTTCCGGAACGGAACTGGTTCCGGAACTGGTTCCGGAACTGGTTCCGGAACGGAACTGGTTCCGGAACTGGTTCCGGAACTGGTTCCGGAACGGAACTGGTTCCGGAACTGGTTCCGGAACGGAACTGGTTCCGGAACGGAACTGGTTCCGGAACGGAACTGGTTCCGGAACTGGTTCCGGAACGGAACTGGTTCCGGAACTGGTTCCGGAACGGAACTGGTTCCGGAACGGAACTGGTTCCGGAACGGAACTGGTTCCGGAACGGAACTGGTTCCGGAACGGAACTGGTTCCGGAACTGGTTCCGGAAACTGGTTCCGGAACTGGTTCCGGAACTGGTTCCGGAACGGAACTGGTTCCGGAACTGGTTCCGGAACGGAACTGGTTCCGGAACTGGTTCCGGAACGGAACTGGTTCCGGAACTGGTTCCGGAACTGGTTCCGGAACTGGTTCCGGAACTGGTTCCGGAACGGAACTGGTTCCGGAACTGGTTCCGGAACGGAACTGGTTCCGGAACTGGTTCCGGAACGGAACTGGTTCCGGAACTGGTTCCGGAACGGAACTGGTTCCGGAACGGAACTGGTTCCGGAACGGAACTGGTTCCGGAACGGAACTGGTTCGACGGACGACCGGAACGGAACTGGTTCCGGAACGGAACTGGTTCCGGAACTGGTTCCGGAACTGGTTCCGGAACGGAACTGGTTCCGGAACTGGTTCCGGAACGGAACTGGTTCCGGAACTGGTTCCGGAACGGAACTGGTTCCGGAACTGGTTCCGGAACGGAACTGGTTCCGGAACGGAAACTGGTTCCGGAACGGAACTGGTTCCGGAACGGAACTGGTTCCGGAACGGAACTGGTTCCGGAACGGAACTGGTTCCGGAACTGGTTCCGGAACTGGTTTCGGAACTGGTTCCGGAACTGGTTCCGGAACTGGTTCCGGAACTGGTTCCGGAACTGGTTCCGGAACTGGTTCCGGAACGGAACTGGTTCCGGAACTGGTTCCGGAACGGAACTGGTTCCGGAACTGGTTCCGGAACGGAACTGGTTCCGGAACGGAACTGGTTCCGGAACTGGTTCCGGAACTGGTTCCGGAACGGAACTGGTTCCGGAACTGGTTCCGGAACTGGTCCTGGAACGGAACTGGTTCCGGAACTGGTTCCGGAACGGAACTGGTTCCGGAACGGAACTGGTTCCGGAACGGAACTGGTTCCGGAACGGAACTGGTTCCGGAACGGAACTGGTTCCGGAACTGGTTCCGGAACGGAACTGGTTCCGGAACTGGTTCCGGAACGGAACTGGTTCCGGAACGGAACTGGTTCCGGAACTGGTTCCGGAACGGAACTGGTTCCGGAACTGGTTCCGGAACGGAACTGGTTCCGGAACGGAACTGGTTCCGGAACTGGTTCCGGAACTGGTTCCGGAACTGGTTCTGGAACTGGTTCCGGAACTGGTTCCGGAACGGAACTGGTTCAGGAACTGGTTCCGGAACGGAACTGGTTCCGGAACGGAACTGGTTCCGGAACGGAACTGGTCCCGGAACTGGTTCCGGAACGGAACTGGTTCCGGAACTGGTTCCGGAACGGAACTGGTTCCGGAACGGAACTGGTTCCGGAACGGAACTGGTTCCGGAACTGGTTCCGAACTGGTTCCGGAACTGGTTCCGGAACTGGTTCCGGAACTGGTTCCGGAACGGAACTGGTTCCGGAACTGGTTCCGGAACGGAACTGGTTCCGGAACTGGTTCCGGAACGGAACTGGTTCCGGAACTGGTTCCGGAACTGGTTCCGGAACTGGTTCCGGAACTGGTTCCGGAACGGAACTGGTCCCGGAACTGGTTCCGGATTGGAACTGGTTCCGGAACTGGTTCCGGAACGGAACTGGTTCCGGAACGGAACTGGTTCCGGAACGGAACTGGTTCCGGAACGGAACTGGTTCCGGAACGGAACTGGTTCCGGAACTGGTTCCGAGAACTGGTTCCGAACTGGTTCCGGAACTGGTTCCGGAACGGAACTGGTTCCGGAACGGAACTGGTTCCGGAACTGGTTCCGGAACGGAACTGGTTCCGGAACTGGTTCCGGAACGGAACTGGTTCCGGAACGGAACTGGTTCCGGAACTGGTTCCGGAACTGGTTCCGGAACTGCTTCTGGAACTGGTTCCGGAACTGGTTCCGGAACGGAACTGGTTCCGGAACTGGTTCCGGAACGGAACTGGTTCCGGAACGGAACTGGTTCCGGAACTGGTTCCGGAACTGGTTCCGGAACTGGTTCCGGAACGGAACTGGTTCCGGAACTGGTTCCGGAACTGGTTCCGGAACGGAACTGGTTCCGGAACTGGTTCCGGAACGGAACTGGTTCCGGAACGGAACTGGTTCCGGAACGGAACTGGTTCCGGAACTGGTTCCGGAACGGAACTGGTTCCGGACGGAACTGTTCCGGAACTGGTTCCGGAACGGAACTGGTTTCCGGAACTGGTTCCGGAACGGAACTGGTTCCGGAACTGGTTCCGGAACTGGTTCCGGAACTGGTTCCGGAACGGAACTGGTTCCGGAACGGAACTGGTTCCGGAACTGGTTCCGGAACGGAACTGGTTCCGGAACGGAACTGGTTCCGGAACGGAACTGGTTCCGGAACTGGTTCCGGAACTGGTTCCGGAACTGGTTCCGGAACGGAACTGGTTCCGGAACGGAACTGGTTCCGGAACGGAACTGGTTCCGGAACTGGTTCCGGAACGGAACTGGTCCGGAACGGAACTGGTTCCGGAACGGAACTGGTTCCGGAACTGGTTCCGGAACGGAACTGGTTCCGGAACGGAACTGGTTCCGGAACTGGTTCCGGAACTGGTTCCGGAACGGAACTGGTTCCGGAACTGGTTCCGGAACGGAACTGGTTCCGGAACTGGTTCCGGAACGGAACTGGTTCCGGAACTGGTTCCGGAACTGGTTCCGGAACTGGTTCCGGAACGGAACTGGTTCCGAACGGAACTGGTTCCGGAACGGAACTGGTTCCGGACGGAACTGGTTCCGGAACTGGTTCCGGAACTGGTTCCGGAACGGAACTGGTTCCGGAACGAACTGGTTCCGGAACGGAACTGGTTCCGGAACGGAACTGGTTCCGGAACGGAACTGGTTCCGGAACGGAACTGGTTCCGGAACTGGTTCCGGAACTGGTTCCGGAACTGGTTCCGGAACGGAACTGGTTCCGAACGGAACTGGTTCCGGAACGGAACTGGTTCCGAAACGGAACTGGTTCCGGAACGGAACTGGTTCCGGAACGGAACTGGTTCCGGAACTGGTTCCGGAACTGGTTCCGGAACGGAACTGGTTCCGGAACGGAACTGGTTCCGGAACGGAACTGGTTCCGGAACGGAACTGGTTCCGGAACGGAACTGGTTCCGGAACGGAACTGGTTCCGGAACGGAACTGGTTCCGAACGGAACTGGTTCCGGAACGAACTGGTTCCGGAACTGGTTCCGAACTGGTTCCGGAACTGGTCGGAACTGGTTCCGGAACGGAACTGGTTCCGGAACGGAACTGGTTCCGGAACGGAACTGGTTCCGGAACTGGTTCCGGAACTGGTTCCGGAACTGGTTCCGGAACTGGTTCCGGAACGGAACTGGTTCCGGAACTGGTTCCGGAACGGAACTGGTTCCGGAACTGGTTCCGGAACGGAACTGGTTCCGGAACTGGTTCCGGAACTGGTTCCGGAACTGGTTCCGGAACGGAACTGGTTCCGGAACTGGTTCCGGAACGGAACTGGTTCCGGAACTGGTTCCGGAACGGAACTGGTTCCGGAACTGGTTCCGGAACGGAACTGGTTCCGGAACGGAACTGGTTCCGGAACGGAACTGGTTCCGGAACGGAACTGGTTCCGGAACGACTGGTTCCGGAACTGGTCCGGAACTGGTTCCGGAACTGGTTCCGGAACGGAACTGGTTCCGGAACTGGTTCCGGAACGGAACTGGTTCCGGAACGGAACTGTTCCGGAACTGGTTCCGGAACGGAACTGGTTCCGGAACTGGTTCCGGAACGGAACTGGTTCCGGAACGGAACTGGTTCCGGAACTGGTTCCGGAACTGGTTCCGGAACTGGTTCTGGAACTGGTTCCGGAACTGGTTCCGGAACGGAACTGGTTCCGGAACTGGTTCCGGAACGGAACTGGTTCCGGAACGGAACTGGTTCAGACGGAACTGGTCCGGAACTGGTTCCGGAACGGAACTGGTTCCGGAACTGGTTCCGGAACGGAACTGGTTCCGGAACGGAACTGGTTCCGGAACTGGTTCCGGAACTGGTTCCGGAACTGGTTCCGGAACTGGTTCCGGAACTGGTTCCGGAACTGGTTCCGGAACTGGTTCCGGAACTGGTTCCGGAACTGGTTTCCGGAACTGGTTCCGGAACTGGTTCCGGAACTGGTTCCGGAACGGAACTGGTTCCGGAACTGGTTCCGGAACGGAACTGGTTCCGATCCGGAACACTGGTTCCGGAACTGGTTCCGGAACTGGTTCCGGAACTGGTTCCGGAACTGGAGTCCGGAACCTGGTTCCGGAACTGGTTCCGAACTGGTTCCGGAACGGAACTGGTCCGGAACTGGTTCCGGAACGGAACTGGTTCCGGAAACTGGTTCCGGAACGGAACTGGTTCCGGAACGGAACTGGTTCCGGAAGTCGGAACTGGTTCCGGAACGGAACTGGTTCCGACGAACTGGTTCCGGAACTGGTTCCGGAACTGTTCCGGAACTGCTTCTGGAACTGGTTCCGGAACTGGTTCTGGAACGGAACTGGTTCCGGAACTGGTTCCGGAACGGAACTGGTTCCGGAACGGAACTGGTTCCGGAACTGGTTCCGCGGAACTGGTTCCGGAACTGGTTCCGGAACTGGTTCCGGAACGGAACTGGTTCCGGAACTGGTTCCGGAACTGGTTCCGGAACGGAACTGGTTCCGGAACTGGTTCCGGAACGGAACTGGTTCCGGAACGGAACTGGTTCCGGAACTGGTTCCGGAACGGAACTGGTTCCGGAACTGGTTCCGGAACGGAACTGGTTCCGGAACGGAACTGGTTCCGGAACGGAACTGGTTCCGGAACGGAACTGGTTCCGGAACGGAACTGGTTCCGGAACGGAACTGGTTCCGGAACTGGTTCCGGAACGGAACTGGTTCCGGAACGGAACTGGTTCCAGAACTGGTTCCGGAACGGAACTGGTTCCGGAACTGGTTCCGGAACGGAACTGGTTCCGGAACTGGTTCCGGAACGGAACTGGTTCCGGAACGGAACTGGTTCCGGAACTGGTTCCGGAACGGAACTGGTTCCGGAACGGAACTGGTTCCGGAACGGAACTGGTTCCGGAACTGGTTCCGGAACTGGTTCCGGAACTGGTTCCGGAACGGAACTGGTTCCGGAACGGAACTGGTTCCGGAACGGAACTGGTTCCGGAACTGGTTCCGGAACGGAACCGGTTCCGGTACGGAACTGGTTCCGGAACGGAACTGGTTCCGGAACTGGTTCCGGAACGGAACTGGTTCCGGAACGGAACTGGTTCCGGAACTGGTTCCGGAACTGGTTCCGGAACGGAACTGGTTCCGGAACTGGTTCCGGAACGGAACTGGTTCCGGAACTGGTTCCGGAACGGAACTGGTTCCGGAACTGGTTCCGGAACTGGTTCCGGAACTGGTTCCGGAACGGAACTGGTTCCGAAACGGAACTGGTTCCGGAACTGGTTCCGGAACGGAACTGGTTCCGGAACGGAACTGGTTCCCGAACGGAACTGGTTCCGGAACGGAACTGGTTCTGGAACGGAACTGGTTCCGGAACGGAACTGGTTCCGGAACGGAACTGGTTCCGGAACTGGTTCCGGAACTGGTTCCGGAACGGAACTGGTTCCGGAACGGAACTGGTTCCGGAACGGAACTGGTTCCGGAACGGAACTGGTTCCGGAACGGAACTGGTTCCGGAACTGGTTCCGGAACTGGTTCCGGAACTGGTTCCGGAACTGGTTCCGGAACGGAACTGGTTCCGGAACTGGTTCCGGAACGGAACTGGTTCCGGAACTGGTTCCGGAACGGAACTGGTTCCGGAACTGGTTCCGGAACTGGTTCCGGAACTGGTTCCGGAACTGGTTCCGGAACGGAACTGGTTCCGGAACTGGTTCCGGAACGGAACTGGTTCCGGAACTGGTTCCGGAACGGAACTGGTTCCGGAACTGGTTCCGGAACGGAACTGGTTCCGGAACGGAACTGGTTCCGGAACGGAACTGGTTCCGGAACGGAACTGGTTCCGGAACGGAACTGGTTCCGGAACTGGTTCCGGAACTGGTTCCGGAACTGGTTCCGGAACTGGTTCCGGAACGGAACTGGTTCCGGAACTGGTTCCGGAACGGAACTGGTTCCGGAACTGGTTCCGGAACGGAACTGGTTCCGGAACTGGTTCCGGAACGGAACTGGTTCCGGAACGGAACTGGTTCCGGAACGGAACTGGTTCCGGAACGGAACTGGTTCCGGAACGGAACTGGTTCCGGAACTGGTTCCGGAACTGGTTTCGGAACTGGTTCCGGAACTGGTTTCGGAACTGGTTCCGGAACTGGTTCCGGAACTGGTTCCGGAACTGGTTCCGGAACGGAACTGGTTCCGGAACTGGTTCCGGAACGGAACTGGTTCCGGAACTGGTTCCGGAACGGAACTGGTTCCGGAACGGAACTGGTTCCGGAACTGGTTCCGGAACGGAACTGGTTCCGGAACGGAACTGGTTCCGGAACGGAACTGGTTCCGGAACGGAACTGGTTCCGGAACGGAACTGGTTCCGGAACGGAACTGGTTCCGGAACTGGTTCCGGAACGGAACTGGTTCCGGAACGGAACTGGTTCCAGAACTGGTTCCGGAACGGAACTGGTTCCGGAACTGGTTCCGGAACGGAACTGGTTCCGGAACTGGTTCCGGAACGGAACTGGTTCCGGAACGGAACTGGTTCCGGAACTGGTTCCGGAACGGAACTGGTTCCGGAACGGAACTGGTTCCGGAACTGGTTCCGGAACTGGTTCCGGAACTGGTTCCGGAACGGAACTGGTTCCGGAACGGAACTGGTTCCGGAACGGAACTGGTTCCGGAACTGGTTCCGGAACGGAACCGGTTCCGGTACGGAACTGGTTCCGGAACGGAACTGGTTCCGGAACTGGTTCCGGAACGGAACTGGTTCCGGAACGGAACTGGTTCCGGAACTGGTTCCGGAACTGGTTCCGGAACGGAACTGGTTCCGGAACTGGTTCCGGAACGGAACTGGTTCCGGAACTGGTTCCGGAACGGAACTGGTTCCGGAACTGGTTCCGGAACTGGTTCCGGAACTGGTTCCGGAACGGAACTGGTTCCGAAACGGAACTGGTTCCGGAACTGGTTCCGGAACGGAACTGGTTCCGGAACGGAACTGGTTCCCGAACGGAACTGGTTCCGGAACGGAACTGGTTCTGGAACGGAACTGGTTCCGGAACGGAACTGGTTCCGGAACGGAACTGGTTCCGGAACTGGTTCCGGAACTGGTTCCGGAACTGGTTCCGGAACTGGTTCCGGAACTGGTTCCGGAACTGGTTCCGGAACGGAACTGGTTCCGGAACGGAACTGGTTCCGGAACGGAACTGGTTCCGGAACGGAACTGGTTCCGGAACGGAACTGGTTCCGGAACTGGTTCCGGAACTGGTTCCGGAACTGGTTCCGGAACTGGTTCCGGAACGGAACTGGTTCCGGAACTGGTTCCGGAACGGAACTGGTTCCGGAACTGGTTCCGGAACGGAACTGGTTCCGGAACT
>JASJUZ010000683.1:0-32466 GCA_037159825.1 Tupiocoris notatus | reverse complement strand
CTGTTAGATTGATACATCTAAACATATTAGCGCACGTTGATTCGGCAAGCGCCTTTCAGCCTGGCGCCCACATTGCTTAGTAGTTTGGACGTTCTTCATCGGCGCCGAACCGTTTCTGTTACTGTTTCAATGGATTTTGTTTCCGTTCGGCTTTCTTTGAAGTGGACCGACTCTAATCAGTTCGGGATCGGCCTAGGAACGGTATGATTAAGGTTGGGACATCGATGTATCGGACTAAAAACATTGATGTCTATGCTTCTATGATTTTTTTGGCATCGGCCTTTTAATCCCAATTTTTCAATTTTAATAGAAGCTCAGTTTTTTTTCTCGTGTATAAAACATTCGTAGGGTTACTAGAACAATCCGTACGAAAATTGTGGGAATTTTTATTTATTCTCTCAGTGGGTAGCGTGTAAGGCTTTGGCAACACTGGTTTCAGTTTCACCTTTTGAGTTGGTACTTAAACGGCAAAACCTGTTATTTACTAGCGAATAAAATATCGTTATTATTTTTTATCGATTTTTTGTTGGTGTGAATAAACATTGATGTTATAAAAAATCAATGTTTTTTGTCGATATATTGGTACCATCGATGTTGTGGCCTTTCGATCACCATTCTTTTCGTTTGAAAAAATGCCCATTTCCCCTTTCTCTTGTCGAGGGTTTTCCAAATCACCGTTTGGGACCTGGCAACACTTTTTAAAATCCGAAACCAAGAGGTGACAAAGGGCAATGCTCACCTTGGAGTTGAGCATTATCTCGGGCGCTCGGTACCACCGTGTTGCAACATATTCCGTAAGGAAGCCCGTGTGGTCGTGGTCAGGATCTGCTACTCGCGCCAATCCGAAATCGCAAATCTGGAAAACGGAAAATGGTTAATTGAATTGGTTGTTGTGTAAGCGGTGTGTCATCAGCTGTGAAAAAAAATTAAGACACTCGAAATCGTCAACTGCGATATTCGAACGTCAAAGAACAATTTTTATTGGAGATTATTGATACCAAATACACGTTTTACTGAAAAAACGTTGGAAAATATGAATTTTCTCCCCCTCAAAACCCCCAAAAAATACCCTTAAAATTGAGCTAGCGATTTGGCTAAAGAATTGAGCCACTGTCAAACCAAGATTGATTTTTGGTGAAAAATTAAAAAATTTAGCTTTTATTGTTTTGTCGGAAAAGTGTTTACGGCGGACGGGAAGATTTTTTTTAAATTGGATATTCAGATTCTAAATGCCTTGAAACGTAAAACATCAAATTTTGACGGGCTTAGACAATTTTTTTCTTGGCCTATTGACTAATAAACCAAAAAATTCTGTCCGTCCGCCGTAAACACTTTTACGACAAAACTATAAAAGCTAAATTTTTTAATTTTTCACCAAAAATGAATCTTGGTTTGACAATGGCTCAATTCTTTAGCCAAATCGCTAGCTCAATTTTTTGGGGGTTTTGAGGGGGAGAAAGTTCATATATATATATATTTTTTTTCAGTAAAACGTGTATATGGTATCAATTTCTATAGATTTTTGGACGATGAATCGAATGACACCATTGCGGGGTCGATAGCTCAATTTGGTTTCGAGTTATCACAGCTTTTGTGTTGAATTTGGGAGATTTTCAGAAACTTGGCATGAGGGTATAACACGTGAGTTCTAGGAGCTATAAAAATCGTTCTATACTCATTGGAATCGTCGTCAAACACTCTCTTCAGCTGTACCGTTAGGCAAAAAATTCAGCTTTTAATTTGGAAATTTAGAAAAGTAAAAACGATTAAACTCACAATAGTTGCTTCGGAATTTCCCCTTATAGTTACCAATTTGTTTGCAGTGTTCATAAATAAAAATAATTACTATCTTTAGTCTTCTTAAATCAATACTGAAGCAAAGGAATAATGAACCTCAGTACAATCATTTAAAGCTTTCTTTCATTGTAAACTATAAATTTTTTTTTTTTTTTTTTTTTTTTTTGAGAATAAACATAAATAAAATATTTTTTTTTTGTAACAATTTATTAACAATTTTATAGAAATCGATAGAACGTATAACTCATTAGTGGAATTTATGGATCTATTCGTCTCCTATTCTTGTGGCCGCTGTCAAAAATGATCACGATTCGAGAAACCGGCCATTTACGATATTCTGCGGTAAAATCTATGAATCGGAGAGTGGAAAATTGATTAAATACCTTCAGATCGCACGTGGTGTTAAGAAGTAAGTTACTAGGTTTCAAATCTCGGTGGAGAACGTTGGCCGAATGAATGTATTTCAAACCTCGGAGAATCTGGTACAAAAAGTAGCAGATGTGGTCGTTGCTTAACCTCTGCAACAAAAGGAACACGATTAAATTCTAGAATGCTTTCAGCGGTGAATTATTTCAACGCTGGTATTTTAAAATATTCATTAAAAGGTTCAAATTTTCTCCTGAATTGTAATGATTTATCTTCTGGCAGTAAGTAAAAAACTATATCAACCAATTTTCATAGGAAATTAGCCTCCGAGGTGCCTGTTAATGCATCGAGTTGATTTTTGAAGAATATACGAGTAATAGATTCAGGCGCAGCGAAAATAATGCAACGGCTTACTTGGGTTTTTAGCAATTTGTACAAATCTGTTTCCATCAGGCACTGCACGATGTAAACGTCCCTCATTTGATCGATTGAGTCTGCTCGTAAAATGTCCCGTATGTCGATTATCTGAAAAGGGTACGAGAGGAAATCAATTCAGGCGAAATGGAATATTCGGAAAGAGATTGTTTGATTGCTGATTTTTATTTAACTAGATGGTCCTCTCTTCCACTTCCCCTGGGAGCATTATTTCAAACTATAAATACACTAGGGGCTGAGCGCCCCTGGCGGCTTCACCGCCAACTCCCTGTCCGGGGGAGGGGGGCTACGCCACCTTCACTCTCCCGGCGTTGCTTGCCTTACAATTATTTGGGGGTAATGGCCTTGTCACTACTGTATTATACTGTATTATTTTTTGTGTACGGAGAGTGGGAATCTATAGATATTATTATTAGTTGCTGTATTTTGGTATGTAGGTGGTGGTGTTTTCATGTACTTTCTATCATAAAGTATTGGGTTTTTCAACTTGTGCTAAGTTTTAGCCAAGAGATGTTTCAACTTTTGATTTTTCCGAAATTTGTAACTTGCACAGTGGATAATTTGAACGAAAAGTCGTCAATTCAGATGTTTGAATATACCAAAAGATAGGTATTTTAACTGTCCACATTTTCCCAATGTAATGTACCTATCTATTTTTATACCGTTTTTGCGTTATTCAATAATATTAGTGGACTATACACGAAAACATCACATTTTTCAACTTTAAACGTTCTTTTCATCCATTTAGTGCGAAAAAACAAATAATGAACTATATATTATTGATATACACATCATCAACTATCATTATGCTGAATTTGAGCGGAATCGATTTCAAAAAGTTGTTCGCGAAAAATCCAAGGGGTACCCCTGCGATTTATTTGAACCGACCATTTAACGAATTTTTACTCCACTCTCAATAGAGATAAAAACCTGAAATTTTTAGAAAAGTTGCATCTTACCAAGATATATTTTTGTGATTTTTTTCATTTCCCGGAAAAATCTGTAAGTGGTCCAAAAAAATCGGTTTTTGAAAGCTCGAAAATTGCACATTACCCCTTGATTTTCGGGGTCAAAATAAATGCGAATCAGATGTTTTATTATGCAGGAGTCTTCATTTGAACGCCTTACACACGTACATAGCAAAAAATTTGGTGAAAAAATGTTAAACAGCGCCACAGAAATTATTTTCCGTAAATCGATTTTTTCACCGGCCGACAGAAGAAAAATTAAATTTAGGTTTTCAAGCGAATTTGAAAGCTGTTCTTATAGAAAATTGAACGCTGAATCCGAATTTGACGCCAAAACGGCGGGAATCCGACGACCACTATTAGTTTTTCCCAGTTTTGGTACTACACCGCTCCTACGTTTTTCAACTTTGAAAATTCGTTGTAAATACTTACAGTACTGTTCAATTTTAATCAACCAATGAATCCTACAGGAAATTAGACGTAGAATTCGAATTTGAAGTGAAAACATTCGAATTCTAACGATTAATAATATTTTTCGAATTTTTTTCGATTTCATACTTTGAAGTTTTAACTTAGAAATTTTTTTTCGTCTCGTTCGCGAATTTTGAAAAAAATAGTTTCTGTGGAAGCAAATTGAAAAAATTTAATTTAGAATCGATTAAAAATAAAAAAGGAGAGTGATTATTTTTTTCGAGATATATTCCGCTTTATGGTAAAAAAAAGTGATTTGACTTTTCTTCGAGCGCGAATAGCTCCGCGGGGACATAACGTAAAATATAATTAAATACACAAATTATAGGATTTTGATAGCTCGTTTTTCTGGAGGCGATTGAGAGGTGAAAAGGAATTTTGTTCAATCATTTGGGAAACGGTAGAAATATTTTTTAATATTATTAGGAAAGGGGGTTTACTCAACCAGGAAGTCAATACGAGTAGTAAAATGCATTAATAAAGTCTCACATAATCATCATCACAATAGGAAGTGTTTTTGGTGATCGAGTTGCTGTGAATTTGAAACTTTTCTGATATTCTTTCCTTTTTCCCGTTAAATAATACTGTATAATAATGTTGAATAATGAATAATTTTTTGATGAATAAATAATCAGTTTTTTTTTGCCGATTATAATTTCATTTTCCCTCATAAAATTTTTGCGACACTGGCTACGAAATATTTTCAAACTCCGATTCTCCCTTAGCTTCTTTTTGTCCTTTGTAAATAGCGAACATTAGTTATTCCAATACTCACATTTTCATGTTTGAATCTTGTCAATATTTTGATTTCCCTCAGCGTCCTTTGGCAATACGTTTGGTGTTCGAATGGCGAGATCTTCTTAATGGCTACTTTCGTTTTCGTTACATTGTCGTAAGCGGACCTGAAAGCAGAAAAAAATGAGAAATTACATGAAAAGGACGAGAGAGAAATTTTACACGGGACAGTTTTAATATTTAACGCAGCGAAATGGAAGTAACAAAAGGATAATACAACGTTAAAAGCGGACAAGCTCGAGCTGTCGGCTTAGCGAGGTCGTTATTATTTAACAAGGGTTAATCCGCAGGTCGGCATAGTTATCCTTTGAAACATCGCTAGAGGATTGATGAACGCGAGAAAGCCTCGCGTATTCGTAACCCAAGCTGTGCCCCTACGTTGTCCGAACGTTGCCGAAGTCTGCCGAACGAACCCGAACGACCTCACGGACCGAGACGAGAGAGACCGAGCGGACATTCGGACTGTTCGAAACTGGGCAATGGGTCGCGTGTTTTCAAAGGCGCGTCCGCGTCTTGCGGCAGCCGCACGCGTCCACTACGGTGCGATAGAGAATTATAATGAGTTTTCCACACGGAAAGGGAACACCCATTTATGTATCTTCAAGGTAGAGCAAGGCTCTCATGATTAGAACGTGCGATTAGAAGCTGCGTAGCGTAAGAGAAGCGCAGAGGTGACGGGAAGTCGCCCAACTTAACGTAACGGCTCTCTCTCGTAAATGGTTCCCGCGCGTATTTTACGGTTCTCACCCGGATGTTAGCCTGTTCACAAGCGTTAGCCTGTCTAACCCTCACAATCGCTGGCCTGTTGTAACCCTCACAATCGTTAGCCTGTTCTAACCCTCACAAGCGTTAGCCTGTTGTAACCCTCAGAATCGTTGGCCTGTTGTAACCCTCACAATCGTCGGCCCGTTCTAACCCTCACAATCTTTTGGCCCGTTCTAACCCTCACAATCGTTGGCCTGTTCTAACCCTCGCAATCGTTAGCCTGTTCAGACGCTCACAATCGTTAGCTTGTTCTAACCCTCGCAATCGTTAGCCTGTTCAGACGCTCACAATCGTTAGCTTGTTCTAAACCTCACAATCGATAGCTGTTCAAACCCTCACAATCGTTGGCCTGTTCTAATCCTCACAATCGATAGCCTGATCTAACCCTCACAATCCTTAGCCTGTTATAACCCTCACAATCTTTAGCCTGATCTAACCCTCACAATCGTTAGCTTGTTCAAGCCCTCACAATCGTTATCCTGTTCTAACCCTCACAATCGTTATCCTTTCTAACCCTCAAAATCGTTAGCCTGTTCTAACACTCACTATAACTCTCTGTTGTGAGTGTTAGAACAGGCTAACGTACGGGTAAGAAACGTAAAATACACGCGGAAACCGTCTTGGAGAGAGCCGTTACGCAAAGTAGGGCAAAATCTTAGCGATGAAGATTAACGAAAAAGTTTTCAACCTAACAATAAAACATATGAAAACTTGGCCCCCTTTTCCGCTCGGCACTTCTAACTTTGTCGGCACAACATTTGTCATAGATTCTGTCGGAAGGCTGAAAATAATCCTTCAGCTTATTTTCCGCACCGGTGATTTCAGACTCGATTCCGTCAAGTTGGGTTTAGCTGTTGCCGCCGGCGGATTCTCTTGGGAATGACCTCGACGGAAAAATTTCTCGTTCGAGTTTTATGGTTCTCCGCTCACCAATATGGAAGAAACCGCGGCAAATTCTAATGGTAATTTACATTGTTTTTTCCTATTTATCGAATTAAAAGTTAAAGTATTCGTCAAAAAGTATATCTGAAGAGAGCGTTGACCGTTCCTACGGGCATATATTGATTTTCACAGTTCCAAAATTCTCGAGTTATACCATTGTGACTAATTTTTATGAACATCGAAAATTCTACGCAAAAGCTGCAATAACTCGACGACCATTGAAGCTATCAACCTAGTTATGGGGTGTTTCGATTCAGCATCGAAAAATCTATAGAAATTGATACCAAACACGCATTTGTCCGGAAAACCTTTGGAGATACGGATTCCCTTCCTCTTAAACCCCCCAAAATACGAGTTCAAAGCTTAAAATTGAGTTAGCAATTCGACTAAAAAAATTGATTGACTATATAATATTGATTTTTGCGGCCTGTGAAAATCTCAACAGCGAAAACGGTATACGACGGAAGCACTGTGGGTGATCCAAACTAAACAAAACCAGTTTTGAGAAAGTGGTCGAAGTTGGTCGTGTTTATAGCAAAGAAACTCGAAAAATACGATAGCGCTCGAATCAAATAACTTAAAATGCGTTTTAAGCGGAAGTACTGCGTGCGGCACCAATAATAAAAATCAAGCGATATTCAGCTGTCGTACAGAAAAATTTAAAGTCTCCCAGCTTTCAAATATATTTATTTTTGCGGTCTGTAAAAACCAAGATATTGTCAATATGCGAATAATGCGGAAGTACTGTATGTGACCCACTTGATAAAAACCAGGCATAATTCAATACGACATTGAAGGTTCAAATACATTGAGTTTTACGGCCTGTGAAAATTAAAATTCAAAATACGCACTAGTGAAATATCCCATACGTGGAAGTACGGTGTGTGACCCAATTAACAAAAAACTAGGCGTCATCTGCTCGCAATAGGGGACAGTTTAAGACCTCATACGTGGGAAAAAATGTACTCTTATAGCCAGTAAAAATCGTAACAGAAAAAAAACTTGAACCGTTATATCTCAAGTGCTAAGTGCGTTGTCCAAAATTCGATGAAAGCTAATTTTGCCCATTCACTGGGAGAACATTGTCTGAAAATTTCGTCAGTTTCATTCACTTTGCGTGATATGGCGATATATGTCACTTTTTTACCACCGAGAGACGGACCGACGGACACTTTTCACAGACACTTGTTCAGAAAAGGATTTCTGAGGGAGTACTATGAAACCTCCGTTCTAAATTCAACTTTTCAGACGATCGCAATACCATCGCATTTACTATTTAAACATGAAAGTAAAAATTCAAGATTTTATCAGATTAGTTTATCAGATTATTTTATTTTTTAGTAATCAGAAAAGGGACGTTCAACCTTGTAAATGGCGATCTGAAACTCGTTTGAAATTAAACCGGAGATCGTCGAATTATGTTCGACCTGGAATATTCCCTGAAGTTAATATCAGCTTCGTCTCTAGTTCATCCTCGCACGCCTAACAGTTTCAGATAGGTTTTCGCGTTAAACAACGCACATCATTTTCGACAAAGGCCTTCGTCGGCGAATAAACGGAGAAAACGCTTTTGTCAACGATAAAGGGCCCGCTTATGAAACTTAACGCGCCGGCAGCTCTTTGTCATATTAAGATGGGATTAATCGCGGCTCCTATTTTATCCCGTGCCATAGCACATTATGCTGCCATTACACAAGGCCAGCAGAAAGTTGACTGGCGCCAGTCAAATCGTGCGAATTGGAAGACATTCGACTGGCGACCATCCATTAGTAATATGGAATAATCTAGGAAAAAATAGAAAATAAAGTAAAAATAAAAATAAAATAAAAAGTATATAATAATAGTGATAAGATTGTATAAAATAATCTAGGAAAAATATAAAAAAAAGTAAAAATAAAAATAAAATAAAAAGTATATAATAATAGTGATAAGATTGTATAAAATAACTAGGGGCTGAGCGCCCCTGGCGGCTGCCGCCGCCCAACCCCCTCAGAGGGGGGCTTCGCCCCCCTCAGCTATCGCGCACGGTCGGCCCGTCGGAGGGGCTACGCCCCTCCTCTCGGGCCTTACATAATAGCTTTGCGGGGGCAGTGTCCTTTTCACTCCTATATATAGTAGTACTATATATAGTATAGTATATAGTATAGTATATAAATATAGTATATGGTATAGTATATAGTATATGGTATATAGTATAGGTATGGGTAAAGGTATAAGTATAGGTATGGGTTTAGTAGTTAATCATTTGTGTATGGAGAGTGGGAATCGATAGGTATTTTTGTAGTAGGTAGTACTCAGTAGTTGCTATAATTTGGTATGTTGGGGGTGGGGAATGTATCGTACTTTGTATCATAAAGTATTGGGTTTTTCAACTGGAGCAACGTAGGAGCAAAATTAAACATAGCAACTGTAAGTTTTCCAAGATTTGTAACTTGCACAGTGGATAACTCAGACAAAAAGTCGTCAATTCAGATGTTTGAATATACCAAAAGGTAGGTAATTTAACTGTCCACATTTTCCCAATGTAATGTACCTATCAATTTTTCAACCATTTTTGAGTTATTCAACAATATTAGTAGACTATACACGAAAAAATGACATTTTTCAACTTTAAACGTTATTTTCATCTATTTAGTGCGAAAGAAACGAAGAATGAACCATATATTATTGATATACACATCATCAACTATCATTATGCTGAATTTCAGCGAAATCTATTTCAAAAAATTTTTCGCAAAAATCCAAGGGGTACCCCTGCGATTTTTTTCAACCGAACAGTTATCGAATTTTTACTCCTCTCTCAATACAGATAAAAATCTGAAATTTTTAGGAAAGTTGTGTCTTACCATGATGTATTTTTGTGATTTTTTTTATTTCTCGGAAAAATCTGCAAGTGGTCCAAAAAAATCGGTTTTTGAAAGCTCAAAAATTGGACTTTAACTGCGATTTTCGGGGTCAAAATTAATGCAAATCAATTGTTTTATTATGCAGAAGTCTTCATTTGAACGCCTTACACACGTACATAGCAAAAAATTTGGAGAAAAAATTTTAAACAGAGCCAGAGAAATTATTTTCCGTAAATCGACTTTTTCGCCGGCCGAATTTTCGAGCTCCGCTGGCATCGGTAATAGTGAAAAATTAAATTTTCGTTTTAAAGCGATTTTGAGAGCTATTCTTATAGGAAATTTAACGCTGAATCCGGAATATGATGTCAAAACGGCGGAAATTAGTCGGCAACTATCAGTTTTTCCAGGTTTAATACACGCCATTCCTACGTTTTTCAACTTTGAAATTCCGTAGAAAATACTTACAGTACTGTTCAAATTCGATTAATTAATGGTTCCTACAGGAAATTAGGCGTAGAATTCGAATTTAAAGTGAAAAAAATCAAAATCGAACGATTAATAATATTTTTCGAATTTTTTTCGTTTTTCATACTTTTGAAGTTTCAACTTTGGGATTTTTTTTCGTCACGTTCCGGAAACGGGACAGATTAGGTGCTGTGGAAGAAAATGTAGGAAATTTAACGTAGAATCCAGTAAAAATACGAAAATGGCTAGCGTATGTGGGGTACCCACGAAGGTTTAATGGGCCTTTTAAGGCCCACCAAATACATAGAGAAGCTGCTGGAAGGTGTAATAAGAAATCACACCGGCAAAACGCTTTTCGTTTCCTGACGCAATAGGTAAGGCACCCTATTGCATCAGATGGCAGGTAGACGAGCGAAAGGGCGAAAGGGGAAACGCCCACATCGTACGAGAGTGTGAGAAACCAACCCCCTCTCTACGCACACACACGAGCGCACGGGAGCGTATATATACGGGCGCACTCCCAGCTCATCTTCACTACCTGCCCTAGCTCCCCAAGCGAGCGGATCATCGGAAGAAGAACAACCGGCTAACAAGCGCCCTGCCTACTACAGCTTTACCTGCCTAGAAGAACTTGGGTCACCCGCAAAAGGGAATTAGTGGACCTTCCCAGGTGCCCCAAGGAGAAGATCATCTCGGAGGAATAACGGCGACAAGAGCCGTCTCTTCGGACGTCTCTCGTCCCCTTGCGACCTGCGATCGGTCGGAACCTACGGCCAAGCAAGAGGCTGGAACTTCGACCGCTACCAGGACGTCTCCTCGCCCGCGAGATCAACGTCGGACCTTCGCCTACTCAGGCACGCATCGAGGCTAACTTGGCGGCCCGTGTCGTGCATAGCCGGAGTAGGGCTGTTCAAGAGGCCCTATACAAACGGCTAGTACTTGTGTAACATCCAGGCGTTCCAAGTACGATCCCACGAGCGCGTTCAACCCGGCGAATCGCTCGTGGCGAACTTCCCCTCAAAGGGGTCGTTCATTGACGGTCAAGAGGCTAACCCGGCGGCCCCTGTCGTAAGGCATTCACAGCTCAACATGAGCTGGGATCGAAGCAATTCTCCTCGCGGCCCCTGGCCCGTCAGCCCAGGGTCTCCTCGAGAACTCTCTCAACCGCGCGCGATCTCTACAGACGGATCAACTCCCTCGTCATCGCAGACATTCGACTCCCAAATGCCTTACGGCCCTTTTCAGGGCCACAAAATCAGTCCAGCACTAAATCCTGCTGAGTACGAGGATAATTATGGCCCACCGCGCGGCCCCTCGCATATGTCCTATCACGAAGGACAAGACGGAGGAACTGGCCGCTACTCGGCGAGCCAGAATTCCCCGCATCACACGCCGAGCTTCCGTGTAGAACACGGAGGGATCGAGACCAAAACAACGGTCAGCTCATCCCCGTTCGGGCATCGCACTGGCGAACCTACGAACGGTAATCGCACCTTTGGCGTCCCCATAACTGGTGACCCCGACATTGAACAAAATTATCGCGCTCAGGGCGACGACCTTTACCGCCCGAGGCGCGAACAGGTCCCCATAACTGGTGACCCCGACATTGAACAAAATTATCGCGCTCAGGGCGACGACCTTTACCGCCCGAGGCGCGAACAGGTCCCCATAACTGGTGACCCCTACTTCGCAAATACAGGTCAACTAAAGGACCTTCAGTATCGCGACCTTCAAAGAAATGGTGGAATGCCAAATAACAGTGCGACGGGAGATGACTTACTAGCGTCGTTGATTCACGCCCTGACACTGAACAGACCGGCCGAGAGAATCACAATACCACCGTTTAACTGGGACGACCCTGACGGATGGGCAACGCGACTTTTCCACGCGTTCAATCTCTCTCCAACCCGTGACGAGGACCGAATGTTCCGAGAGCTTTGGACATCGGTACCCGAGGAAATCGCGAGGCTGCTCGAGCCAATAGCGATCAACCGACCGCCTAATCCATTTTCGGAGGCCATCCAAACAATTCTACGCGTGCACGGTCAAACACCGGCGCAACGATGGGCGGCAGTCACGGAAGCCGAGTCTCAGGAACATGTAAAACCTTCGCTCCTTTTCGCGAATCTTGCCAGAAAAGGACAAGGACTGTGCTCGGAGGAGGCTCTCGTTCTCACTTGGGAAAATGCCTCCTGCCTCAAGTAAGGTGGGCTACGGGAACAGCGGTCACGCTCAAGGACAAACTTGAATACGCGGATCGCATGTTTGATTTAATCAAAAGAGAGCCAGCCCCGAAACCACGAGTAGCATTCGCGCTACAACGCGAAAACAACGGTGAGACGGGTCGAAAAGAATCGGACCGCGTACGTCGAGAATCACGATCGCCCACAGAAAGGGAAAGACGACGAAGGTCGCAGTCACCTCCTGTCAGAAGATCGACCGACTCACGGGAACGAAAAACCCGCCCGCCTTCCCCAACGGTCAGAAACAACAACCAATACAGACCGTCGACTACTCGTTTCGCAATCTGTGAAAACCACCGGCTATATAGATATGATTGCCGAAAATGTGTCCCACCGTGTGACTTCGCCGAAGCTTTTGGAAAGGCTCCGCGAAGCGGCCACATAATCGAAAGAGAGAAAAAGTCGGGAAACGAGAACGAACGGTTTTGAAAAAGGCGACAAAACCGTCCTCCTCACTAACAGATGATCGCCTCATGATTCACTGCAAACGCAGTAAAATCAAGCTCCTCCTAGACACAGGTGCAGCAGCGTCATTCTTACCGAAGACACATTTCCCCGGCGCAAAGAGAGATGCCAAACCATTGGCAAGAGCTGCGAACGGATCGGAAATCGTCACGTACGGCATGCAGAAAGTTAAACTCTACCTCGGGTTTAACAAGCCAATGACAGTCCTCGCAATCATCGCCGACTTACCGTTCGGCGTGCTCGGGATAGATTTTTTCCTCACCCACGGAATTTCAATCTTCCCAGAAAAACGCGAAATCGCATGCCAAGGACAAAAGGTCAAAGTAAAAAATCTTTCGACCTGTGAACGAAATAATTACACGATATTTCGAGTCACCAATAGTCACGATCCGATCCATAGAATGATCGCTGACAGCGAACTAAACATTGCAGCCGACGCGCTCTCACGGCCGAATTGGCGGCTATGAACATTTCCACGGAAATGGACCTGTACGAAGCACAACAGGCAGCCTATATTCCCGAGCCACTAAGGGAAAAATTAAAGCCAATTCAACTCTCGGACAACGGACCGAAGTTACTATGTGACATACAAACGGGCAGCCCAAGACCCTTCATCCCAGAACAAATGAGACGTACTCTATGGCAAAACGTCCACAACCTGGGCCACCCCAGCCCGCGAAGCACAACCGCTAAACTTGTCGCGCGTTACTTCTGGGATCGAATGCGAAGAGATTCGCTACAATGGGCCAAAACATGTCTCGCCTGCCAACAGAGCAAGGTTTCAAGACATACAAAACCCCCGTATAAAAAGTTCGATGAGGCAGGCAAATTCGAACATATTCACATCGACCTTGTAGGTCCATTACCCTCGGTAAAAGGATACACGTATCTCCTCACTATTATTGACAGATACACATCATGGCCAGAGGCAATCCCCCTACGATCCATAACAGCCGAAAAAGTCGCGGAGGCTCTTTATAACGAATGGATTTGCAGGTACGGATCCCCGGCTAAAATTACGTCCGATCAAGGGACCCAGTTCGAAAGCGAATTATTTCGCCATCTCCTACAACGAGTCGGTTGCCGAAAAACTCGATCCTTACCTTATCACCCGCAAGCAAACGGGAAGGTTGAGCGAATTCATCGAACACTGAAAGCTTCAATTATAGCTTCAGGTAAAAATTGGTTGGAAGCACTCCCCGACGCGCTGATCGGTCTCCGCAGTGCTATCCCTAGTGAAACCAATACCTCCCCGTTCCAAACAGTCTTTGAAACAGAGATGAGACTACCCGGGGATATAATCACACCTCCGCCGAGAGAAGGAAGCTTGAACAACAGGCGACACCACGACACAGTAGCGAAATTCTTCCTACCTTCGGACATCAAAACTTGTTCACACGTTTTTGTCAAAGTCGTGGTAGGGAAAAAGTCCCTACAACCGCCGTACCTCGGGCCATTCCCGGTCGTCAACAGAGATGACGTCTCAATCACAGTTCAGCAAGGACCAGACGAAATACGATATCCTTTGGAAAGGATAAAACCTGCGTCCATTCTGGCCAACAATACGAGCAGTTCAGAACCACCATCTCGGCAACAGCCGGGCACGAGCGTGCAACAACATGCGCCCCCTAGGCCGAAACAAAACAATCCGCCTACGCGTCACGTGAATAAAGAAATATCTCGCACATCACGTGCGAAGCGCATAACTAAACAGCCCGCCCGGTACGGGCTAAATGCTACCAAACGCGAATCCGTGCCTGTCGAAAGTGACACTCTTTCACAATCAATCGCAACTAAACGCCTTCGCGGGAAGCAAATACAAATAAATCGACGCGGAAATAATCGATTACAGACCAATCAATACAAATCGATTGCTCATGAATCGATCAATCATTCACGCACCGGCGCATGCGCTCAACGGCCGCCTTTGGCTATAAATAAGCGGCCGGCAAAGGAGGCTACTCATACCATCTCCAGCCACCAACATGGAACAAGCTTCAACTCCAGCAACAGAGCGGTGGCCCGAGCCTACCTTCAGGCGAAGAATCGCCCACACACCGAGGAGCGATCGGCCACCTTCGCAAGGGAGAATAACCAGCGACGACGACGCTCTCTCCGAGCTGGAACACTTGTTCAAAACCCCGCCGCCAGTCGAGCCGATGGAAGACGACACACCGGAAAGCCCACCGCTGCTCGATCGAATTTCGATGGACCGACCGCCTCGAGTAGCCAGCCCTCCACGACGACAGCCAGCGGCGAGACAGGCGCCCATTCTACCCGTCGTCGGAGGGCCAGTCGAAATACGACGAGCGCGGGCAGACGTGCGCCCTCCCAGTTCGGAAATAGACTGGTCAGCGTCGGGAAGTACTGTTTCCCATCGCGCCAGTGGCTCCCGACCACCGCACTCTGCTGGACAAGCCCGAGGAAAGGGCTACACAACACCTCGCCGACGAAGGAAGCGCCCCAGCGTCCCCACTCAGCCGTCACAACACCCGGGAACCGTCGTTCTCTCCGATGCATCGGGTGTACGGCTAGAGTGGATAATGTCGCGGGCCCCGTCTCACAACGGAGCCCGGGGCCGCGGGAGAGGGCAGAGGCGCAGGCACGCGCGCTGATTGCGCCCACCATCCCGCACCTTCTCGGGGGGAGCCCTGTGGGGTACCCACGAAGGTTTAATGGGCCTTTTAAGGCCCACCAAATACATAGAGAAGCTGCTGGAAGGTGTAATAAGAAATCACACCGGCAAAACGCTTTTCGTTTCCTGACGCAATAGGTAAGGCACCCTATTGCATCAGATGGCAGGTAGACGAGCGAAAGGGCGAAAGGGGAAACGCCCACATCGTACGAGAGTGTGAGAAACCAACCCCCTCTCTACGCACACACACGAGCGCACGGGAGCGTATATATACGGGCGCACTCCCAGCTCATCTTCACTACCTGCCCTAGCTCCCCAAGCGAGCGGATCATCGGAAGAAGAACAACCGGCTAACAAGCGCCCTGCCTACTACAGCTTTACCTGCCTAGAAGAACTTGGGTCACCCGCAAAAGGGAATTAGTGGACCTTCCCAGGTGCCCCAAGGAGAAGATCATCTCGGAGGAATAACGGCGACAAGAGCCGTCTCTTCGGACGTCTCTCGTCCCCTTGCGACCTGCGATCGGTCGGAACCTACGGCCAAGCAAGAGGCTGGAACTTCGACCGCTACCAGGACGTCTCCTCGCCCGCGAGATCAACGTCGGACCTTCGCCTACTCAGGCACGCATCGAGGCTAACTTGGCGGCCCGTGTCGTGCATAGCCGGAGTAGGGCTGTTCAAGAGGCCCTATACAAACGGCTAGTACTTGTGTAACATCCAGGCGTTCCAAGTACGATCCCACGAGCGCGTTCAACCCGGCGAATCGCTCGTGGCGAACTTCCCCTCAAAGGGGTCGTTCATTGACGGTCAAGAGGCTAACCCGGCGGCCCCTGTCGTAAGGCATTCACAGCTCAACATGAGCTGGGATCGAAGCAATTCTCCTCGCGGCCCCTGGCCCGTCAGCCCAGGGTCTCCTCGAGAACTCTCTCAACCGCGCGCGATCTCTACAGACGGATCAACTCCCTCGTCATCGCAGACATTCGACTCCCAAATGCCTTACGGCCCTTTTCAGGGCCACAAAATCAGTCCAGCACTAAATCCTGCTGAGTACGAGGATAATTATGGCCCACCGCGCGGCCCCTCGCATATGTCCTATCACGAAGGACAAGACGGAGGAACTGGCCGCTACTCGGCGAGCCAGAATTCCCCGCATCACACGCCGAGCTTCCGTGTAGAACACGGAGGGATCGAGACCAAAACAACGGTCAGCTCATCCCCGTTCGGGCATCGCACTGGCGAACCTACGAACGGTAATCGCACCTTTGGCGTCCCCATAGCGTATATGATAGCTTTCGAGGAATATTCCACTTTATGTCAAAAAACGTGTTTTGACTTTTCTTCAAACGTTAATAGCTCCGCGGGGACATAACATAAAAATATAATTAAATACACCAAATTGTAGTATTTTGATAGCTCTTTCTCGCCTCTGAGTAATATACCTATGTAAAAGTGACCGGTTCAAAAGTTATTTGCGAAAAACATGCGAAAAAACATGAAAAACCGGGTTTTAAAATTTCAAAGTGCAATAAAATTTGAACAGAGGCCTAATTAAAAAAAAGAAGATTTTTTCACCCGATCAGTTTGTCTCAATTGAACGGCACTATGACCAAAATTTGATTACCTATTCCCAGTTTCTCAATCAATTGGATACCCAAGATTTTTTGACCTTGGCTTCGGGCCGCTCTAGCTCCGGCAAAAATCGATCAACGAACGAATTCCTGTACTTTTTCGTTTAAAGAATTTATCCATGAACAAAATGCGCTCATAAAATTTAATCGCGTTGTGAGAATTTTTCGAGAAAATCGCGATCGACTGCGGAAAAACGTGGTTTCGGAAAACGTCAAAATTTTACATAATCTTAGCTCACGAGAAAACCAAGTCGAAAATCGAAAAAATGAAAAAAACGGGGTCAGGAATTTCGATTTAATTGACGAATATGTTGTCAAAAAATTTTTATCGTTTCACAATTTTTCTCCATCCGTGAGAGTTTTTTCAAAACGTGAAAACAAAGTTTCGACTTTGGATCGCTATAGCTCCGCGGGGGTTTCACCAAACTTGACAATTGTAATTACAAAAATGTAGGAAATTTATCTGGCAACAACTTTGCAATGCACTTAGTATAGACGAAAATCAATATTTAAGCCGCTACAGCGCCCGATAGAAAAAATTCCGCGATCGCGATTTTTCACCAAAAACACGTTTTTCGATACATTTCGAATTTTTTTTCAAAAACGAAGCAAAAAATCAAAATTCTAAGATTTTTTCAGCCGATGGCCTTAAATTTTAAACATCCCCTATTTTTTTCGTCGAAATCCCTCCGGCCAGTTCTTCAATCAATCGTATACCTTCTCCTCCTCGTTGTGTAGTTTTATATATATAGACTAGGGGCTGAGCGCCCCTGGCGGCTGCCGCCGCCCAACCCCCTCAGAGGGGGGCTTCGCCCCCCTCAGCTATCGCGCACGGTCGGCCCGTCGGAGGGGCTACGCCCCTCCTCTCGGGCCTTACATAATAGCTTTGCGGGGGCAGTGTCCTTTTCACTCCTATATATAGTAGTACTATATATAGTATAGTATATAGTATAGTATATAAATATAGTATATGGTATAGTATATAGTATATGGTATATAGTATAGGTATGGGTAAAGGTATAAGTATAGGTATGGGTTTAGTAGTTAATCATTTGTGTATGGAGAGTGGGAATCGATAGGTATTTTTGTAGTAGGTAGTACTCAGTAGTTGCTATAATTTGGTATGTTGGGGGTGGGGAATGTATCGTACTTTGTATCATAAAGTATTGGGTTTTTCAACTGGAGCAACGTAGGAGCAAAATTAAACATAGCAACTGTAAGTTTTCCAAGATTTGTAACTTGCACAGTGGATAACTCAGACAAAAAGTCGTCAATTCAGATGTTTGAATATACCAAAAGGTAGGTAATTTAACTGTCCACATTTTCCCAATGTAATGTACCTATCAATTTTTCAACCATTTTTGAGTTATTCAACAATATTAGTAGACTATACACGAAAAAATGACATTTTTCAACTTTAAACGTTATTTTCATCTATTTAGTGCGAAAGAAACGAAGAATGAACCATATATTATTGATATACACATCATCAACTATCATTATGCTGAATTTCAGCGAAATCTATTTCAAAAAATTTTTCGCAAAAAATCCAAGGGGTACCCCTGCGATTTTTTTCAACCGAACAGTTATCGAATTTTTACTCCTCTCTCAATACAGATAAAAATCTGAAATTTTTAGGAAAGTTGTGTCTTACCATGATGTATTTTTGTGATTTTTTTTATTTCTCGGAAAAATCTGCAAGTGGTCCAAAAAAATCGGTTTTTGAAAGCTCAAAAATTGGACTTTAACTGCGATTTTCGGGGTCAAAATTAATGCAAATCAATTGTTTTATTATGCAGAAGTCTTCATTTGAACGCCTTACACACGTACATAGCAAAAAATTTGGAGAAAAAATTTTAAACAGAGCCAGAGAAATTATTTTCCGTAAATCGACTTTTTCGCCGGCCGAATTTTCGAGCTCCGCTGGCATCGGTAATAGTGAAAAATTAAATTTTCGTTTTAAAGCGATTTTGAGAGCTATTCTTATAGGAAATTTAACGCTGAATCCGAATATGATGTCAAAACGGCGGAAATTAGTCGGCAACTATCAGTTTTTCCAGGTTTAATACACGCCATTCCTACGTTTTTCAACTTTGAAATTCCGTAGAAAATACTTACAGTACTGTTCAAATTCGATTAATTAATGGTTCCTACAGGAAATTAGGCGTAGAATTCGAATTTAAAGTGAAAAAAATCAAAATCGAACGATTAATAATATTTTTCGAATTTTTTTCGTTTTTCATACTTTTGAAGTTTCAACTTTGGGATTTTTTTTCGTCACGTTCCGGAAACGGGACAGATTAGGTGCTGTGGAAGAAAATGTAGGAAATTTAACGTAGAATCCAGTAAAAATACGAAAATGGCTAGCGTATATGATAGCTTTCGAGGAATATTCCACTTTATGTCAAAAAACGTGTTTTGACTTTTCTTCAAACGTTAATAGCTCCGCGGGGACATAACATAAAAATATAATTAAATACACCAAATTGTAGTATTTTGATAGCTCTTTCTCGCCTCTGAGTAATATACCTATGTAAAAGTGACCGGTTCAAAAGTTATTTGCGAAAAACATGCGAAAAAACATGAAAAACCGGGTTTTAAAATTTCAAAGTGCAATAAAATTTGAACAGAGGCCTAATTAAAAAAAAGAAGATTTTTTCACCCGATCAGTTTGTCTCAATTGAACGGCACTATGACCAAAATTTGATTACCTATTCCCAGTTTCTCAATCAATTGGATACCCAAGATTTTTTGACCTTGGCTTCGGGCCGCTCTAGCTCCGGCAAAAATCGATCAACGAACGAATTCCTGTACTTTTTCGTTTAAAGAATTTATCCATGAACAAAATGCGCTCATAAAATTTAATCGCGTTGTGAGAATTTTTCGAGAAAATCGCGATCGACTGCGGAAAAACGTGGTTTCGGAAAACGTCAAAATTTTACATAATCTTAGCTCACGAGAAAACCAAGTCGAAAATCGAAAAAATGAAAAAAACGGGGTCAGGAATTTCGATTTAATTGACGAATATGTTGTCAAAAAATTTTTATCGTTTCACAATTTTTCTCCATCCGTGAGAGTTTTTTCAAAACGTGAAAACAAAGTTTCGACTTTGGATCGCTATAGCTCCGCGGGGGTTTCACCAAACTTGACAATTGTAATTACAAAAATGTAGGAAATTTATCTGGCAACAACTTTGCAATGCACTTAGTATAGACGAAAATCAATATTTAAGCCGCTACAGCGCCCGATAGAAAAAATTCCGCGATCGCGATTTTTCACCAAAAACACGTTTTTCGATACATTTCGAATTTTTTTTCAAAAACGAAGCAAAAAATCAAAATTCTAAGATTTTTTCAGCCGATGGCCTTAAATTTTAAACATCCCCTATTTTTTTCGTCGAAATCCCTCCGGCCAGTTCTTCAATCAATCGTATACCTTCTCCTCCTCGTTGTGTAGTTTTATATATATAGACTAGGGGCTGAGCGCCCCTGGCGGCTGCCGCCGCCCAACCCCCTCAGAGGGGGGCTTCGCCCCCCTCAGCTATCGCGCGCGCGTCGGCCCGTCGGAGGGGCTGCGCCCCTCCTCTCGGGCCTTACATAAACAACTCGGGGTGTTGTCCTTATCACTCCTATATATAGTATACTATACAGTATATTATACAGTATAGTATATAGTATAGTATATAGTATAGTATATAGTATAGTATATAGTATAGTATATAGCATATATAGTATAGGTATGGGTATGGGTAGGTAGGTAGGTATAGGTATAGGTATGGGTAGGTAGTAGTAGTTTATTATTTGTGTATGGAGAGTGGGAATCTATAGGTATTTTTATAGTAGAAAGTACTTGGTAGTAGTTGCTATAATTTGGTATGTTGGTGGTGGGGATTGTATCGTACTTTGTATCATAAAGTATTGGGTTTTTCAACTGGAGCAAAGTAGGAGCAAAATTAGACTTAACGACTGTAAGTTTTCCAAGATTTGTAACTTGCACAGTGGATAACTCAGACAAAAAGTCGTCAATTCAAATGTTTGAATATACCAAAAGATAGGTAATTTAATTGTCCACGTTTTCCCAATGTAATGTACCTATCAATTTTTCTACCGTTTTTGCGTTATTCAACAATATTAGTAGACTATACACGAAAAAATGACATTTTTCAACTTTAAACGTTATTTTCATCTATTTAGTGCGAAAGAAACAAAGAATGGACCATATATTATTGATATACACATCATCAACTATCATTATGCTGAATTTGAGCGAAATCTATTTCAAAAAAATTTTCGCGAAAAATCCAAGGGGTACCCCTGCGATTTTTTTCAACCGAACAGTTATCGAATTTTTACTCCTCTCTCAATACAGATAAAAATCTGAAATTTTTAGGAAAGTTGTGTCTCACCATGATGTATTTTTGGTATTTTTTTTATTTTTCGAAAAAATCTGCAAGTGGTCCAAAAAAATCGGTTTTTGAAAGCTCAAAAATTGGACTTTAACCGTGATTTTCGGGGTCAAAATAAATGCGAATCAATTGTTTTATTATGCAGGAGTCTTCATTTGAACGCCTTACACACGTACGTAGCAAAAAATTTGGTGAAAAAAATTTAAACAGAGCCAGAGAAATTATTTTCCGTAAATCGAGTTTTTCGCCGGCCGAATTTCCGAGCTCCGCTGGCATCGGTAATAGTGAAAAATTAAATTTTCGTTTTAAAGCAATTTTGAAAGCTATTCTTATAGGAAATTTAACGCTGAATCCGAATATGACGTCAAAACGGCGGAAATTAGTCGGCAACTATAAGTTTTTCCAGGGTTAATACACGCCACTCCTACGTTTTTCAACTTTGAAATTCCGTAGCAAATACTTTCAGTACTGTTCAAATTTGATTAATTAATGGTTCCTACAGGAAATTAGACGTACAGTTTGAATTTAAAGTGAAAACAATCAAATTCGAACGATTAATAATATTTCTCGAATTTTTTTCGTTTTTCATACTTTTGAAGTTTCAACTTTGGGATTTTTTTTCGTCACGTTCCGGAAACGGGACAGATTAGGTGCTGTGGAAGAAAATGTAGGAAATTTAACGTAGAATCCAGTAAAAATACGAAAATGGCTAGCGTATATGATAGCTTTCGAGGAATATTCCACTTTATGTCAAAAAACGTGTTTTGACTTTTCTTCAAACGTTAATAGCTCCGCGGGGACATAACATAAAAATATAATTAAATACACCAAATTGTAGTATTTTGATAGCTCTTTCTCGCCTCTGAGTAATATACCTATGTAAAAGTGACCGGTTCAAAAGTTATTTGCGAAAAACATGCGAAAAAACATGAAAAACCGGGTTTTAAAATTTCAAAGTGCAATAAAATTTGAACAGAGGCCTAATTAAAAAAAAGAAGATTTTTTCACCCGATCAGTTTGTCTCAATTGAACGGCACTATGACCAAAATTTGATTACCTATTCCCAGTTTCTCAATCAATTGGATACCCAAGATTTTTTGACCTTCGCTTCGGGCCGCTCTAGCTCCGGCTAAAATCAACCTACGAACGAATTCTTGTACTTTTTCGTTTAAAGAATTTATCCATGAACAAAATGCGCTCATAAAATCTTTTCGCGTTGTGGAAATTTTTCGAGAAAATCGCGATCAACTGCGGAAAAACGTGGTTTCGAAAAAGCTCAAATTTTGACATTTTCCTCCCTCACGAAAAATCAAGGTCGAAAATCAAAAAAGTACGATTTAACGTACTTTTTATTTTCGATTTAATTGACGAATATAGTGTCAAAAATTTTTTATCGCTTCACAATTTTGCTCCACCCGTCGGAGTTTTTTTTGAGACGCGGCACCTAAGTTCCGACTTTGGATCGCTATAGCTCCGCGGGGGTTGAACCAAACTTTACAATTGTAATTACAAAAATGTAGGAAATTTAACTGGCTACAACTTTCCAATTCACTTGGTATAGACGAAAATCAATATTTAAGGCGCTACAGCGCCCGATAGAAAAAATTCCGCGATCGCGACTTTTCACCAAAACGACGTTTTTCGATACATTTCGAATTTTATTTCAAAAACCAAGTCGAAAATCGAAAATCGGCGATTTTTTCAGCCGATGGCCTTAAATTCTAAGCATACCCTATTTTTTTCATCGAAATCCTTCCGGCCAGTTCCTCAATCAATAGTATACCTTCTCCTCCTCGTTGTGTAGTTTTATATATATAGACTAGGGGCTGAGCGCCCCTGGCGGCTGCCGCCGCCCAACCCCCTCAGAGGGGGGCTTCGCCCCCCTCAGCTATCGCGCACGGTCGGCCCGTCGGAGGGGCTCCGCCCCTCCTCTCGGGCCTTACATATAGTTTCGGTGGGGTGTTGTCCTTATCACTCCTATATATAGTATACTATATTATATAGTATGTATATAGTATAGTATATAGTATAGTATATAGTATAGTATATAGTATAGAATAGTACATAGTATAGGTATAGGTATGGGTATAGGTAAAGGTATAAGTATAGGTATGGGTTTAGTAGTTAATCATTTGTGTATGGAGAGTGGGAATCTATAGGTATTTTTATAGTAGAAAGTACTTGGTAGTAGTTGCTATAATTTGGTATGTAGGTGGAGGTGTTTGGATGTACTTTGTATCATAAAGTATTGGGTTTTTCAACTGGAGCAAAGTAGGAGCAAAATTAGACATAAAAACTGTAAGTTTTCCAAGATTTGTAACTTGCACGGTGGATAACTCAAACAAAAAGTAGTCAATTTAGATGTTTGAATATACCAAAAGATAGGTAATTTAACTGTCCACATTTTCCCAACGTAATGTACCTATCAATTTTTCAACCGTTTTTGCGTTATTCAACAATATTAGTAGACTATACACGAAAAAATGACATTTTTCAACTTTAAACGTTATTTTCATCTATTTAGTGCGAAAGAAACAAAGAATGAACCATATATTATTGATATACACATCATCAACTATCATTATGCTGAATTTGAGCGAAATCTATTTCAAAAAATTTTTCGCGAAAAATCCAAGGGGTACCCCTGCGATTTTTTTCAACCGATCAGTTAACGATTTTTTACTCGTCTCTCAACACAGATAAAAATCTGAAATTTTCAGGAAAGTTGTGTCTTACCATGATGTATTTTTGTGATTTTTTTTAAATCTGCAAGTGGTCCAAAAAAATCGGTTTTTGAAAGCTCAAAAATTGGACTTTAACCGTGATTTTCGGGGTCAAAATATATGCGAATCAATTGTTTTCTTATGCAGGAGTCTTCATTTGAACGCCTTACACACGTACATAGCAAAAAATTTGGTGAAAAAAAATTTAAACAGAGCCAGAGAAATTATTTTCCGTAAATCGACTTTTTCGCCGGCCGAATTTCCGAGCTCCGCTGGCATCGGTAATAGTGAAAAATTAAATTTTCGTTTTAAAGCAATTTTGAAAGCTATTCTTATAGGAAATTTAATGCTGAATCCGAATATGACGTCAAAACGGCGGAAATTAGTCGGCAACTATCAGTTTTTCCAGGTTTAATACACGCCACTCCTACGTTTTTCAACTTTGAAATTCCGTTGCAAATACTTACAGTACTGTTCAAATTTGATTATTTAATGATTCCTACAGGAAATTAGACGTAGAATTCGAATTTAAAGTGAAAACAATCAAATTCGAACGATTAATAATATTTCTCGAATTTTTTTCGTTTTTCATACTTTTGAAGTTTCAACTTTGGGATTTTTTTTCGTCACGTTCCGGAAATGGGACAGATTAGGTGCTGTGGAAGAAAATGTAGGAAATTTAACGTAGAATCCATTAAAAATACGAAAACGGCTAGCGTATATGATAGCTTTCGAGGAATATTCCACTTTATGTCAAAAAACGTGTTTTGACTTTTCTTCAAACGTTAATAGCTCCGCGGGGACATAACATAAAAATATAATTAAATACACCAAATTGTAGGATTTTGATAGCTCTTTCTCGCCTCTGAGTAATATACCTATGTAAAAGTAACTGGTTCAAAAGTTATTTGCGAAAAACATGCGAAAAAACGCGAAAAACCGGGTTATAAAATTTCAAAGCGCAATAAAATTTGAACAGAGGCCTAATTAAAAAAAAGACGATTTTTCCAGACGGTGAGTTGGCTCCAATTTGACGAATATGGTTCAACTTTTCGATTACCTATCGCCAGTTTCTCAATCAATCCTTACCCTCTTTTTTGAACATTCAACTTTGAGCCCCTCTAGCTCGTACTAAAATCAACCGACGAACAAATTCTTGTACTTTTTCGTTTAAAGAATTTAATAATCTACAAATATCTGTAGTAAAATTTACAGTTCCAATGAGAATATTTCGAGTAAATCGCGATCAACTGCGGAAAAACGTGTGTTCCGAAAAGGTCGAAATTTTACATAAACGTATTTTACGACGAATCAAAGGCCTAATTGAAAAAAGTGGGAAAAGTGGGTATCAGGAATTTCGATTTAATTGACGAAAATGTAATAAAATAATTTTTATCGGTTCACAATTTTTCTCTAGCCGTGAGAGTTTTTTCAAAACGAAATTTCAAAGTTCCGACTTTGGACGGCCGTAGCTCCGCGGGGGCGAGTCCGATCCGCCCGATCCTAATGAGGAAAACGTTCGGAATTCGCCCGGCTACAACTTTGTAATGCGTTTAGTATATACGAAAATCGATATTTTAACCGCTACGGCGCCCGAAAGAAAAAAATCCGCGATCGCACTATTTCGCCAAAACGACGTTTTTCGATACATTTCGAATTGTTTTGAAAAGACGAAACAAAAAATCGAAAATCGGCGATTTTTCCAGACGGTGGCTTTAAATTTTAAGCAACCCCTATTTTTTTCGTCCAAATCCCTCCAGCCAGTTCCTCAATCAATCGTATACCTCTCCTCCTCCTCGTTGTGCAGTTTTATATATATAGACTAGGGGCTGAGCGCCCCTGGCGGCTGCCGCCGCCCAACCCCCTCAGAGGGGGGCTTCGCCCCCCTCAGCTATCGCGCACGGTCGGCCCGTCGGAGGGGCTACGCCCCTCCTCTCGGGCCTTACATAAATAACTCGGGGTGTTGTCCTTATCACTCCTATATATATAGTACTATATAGTATATAATATATATAGTATATATAGTATAGTATATAGTATATGGTATATAGGTATAGGTATGGGTATAGATATAGGTATGGGTATAGGTAGTAGTAGTTTATTATTTGTGTATGGAGAGTGGGAATCTATAGGTATTTTTATAGTAGAAAAAAGTACTTGGTAGTAGTTGCTATAATTTGGTATGTAGGTGGTGGAGTTCGAACGTACTTTGTATCATAAAGTATTGGGTTTTTCAACTGGAGCAAAGTAGGAGCAAAATTAGACATAGCAACTGTAAGTTTTCCAAGATTTGTAACTTGCACAGTGGATAACTCAAACAAAAAGTCGTCAATTCAGATGTTTGAATATACCAAAAGATAGGTAATTTAATTGTCCACATTTTCCCAATGTAATGTACCTATCAATTTTTCAACCGTTTTTGCGTTATTCAACAATATCCGTAGACAATACACGAAAACATGACATTTTTCAACTTTAAACGTTCTTTTCATCTATTTAGTGCGAAAGAAACAAAGAATGAACCATATATTATTGATGTACACATCATCAACTATCATTATGGTGAATTTGAGCGAAATCCAGGTCAAAAAATTTTTCGCGAAAAATCCAAGGGGTACCCCTGCGATTTTTTTCAACCGAACAGTTAACGAATTTTTACTCGTCTCTCAATACAGATAAAAATCTGAAATTTTTAGGAAAGTTGTGTCTCACCAAGATGTATTTTTGGTATTTTTTTTATTTTTCGGAAAAATCTGCAAGTGGTCCAAAAAAATCGGTTTTTGAAAGCTCAAAAATTGGACTTTAACCGTGATTTTCGGGGTCAAAATTAATGCGAATCAATTGTTTTATTATGCGAGAGTCTTCATTTGAACGCCTTACACACGTACATAGCAAAAAATTTGGTGAAAAAAATTTAAACAGAGCCAGAGAAATTATTTTCCGTAAATCGACTTTTTCGCCGGCCGAAATTCCGAGCTCCGCTGGCATCGGTAATAGTGAAAAATTAAATTTTCGTTTTAAAGCGATTTTGAGAGCTATTCTTATAGGAAATTTAACGCTGAATCCGAATATGACGTCAAAACGGTGGAAATTTGACGACGAACATTAGTTTTTTCCCGGTTTTAGTACTACACGGTTCATGTTTTTCAACTTTGAAAATCCGTTGCAAATACAGTACGGATCCAATTTGATTAATTGATGATTCTTACAGGAAATTAGACGTAGAATTCGAATTTAAAGTGAAAATAATCAAATTCGAACAATTAAAATATTTTTTTAATTTTTTTCGATTTTCATACTTTGAAGTTTCAACTTTGAGATTTTTGTTCGTCACGTTCCCGAAATGGGACAGATTAGGTGCTGTGGAAGAAAATGTAGGAAATTTAATCTAGAATCCATTAAAAATCAGAAAATGGCTAGCGTATATGATAGTTCTCGAGATATATTCCACTTTAGGTAAAAAACGTGTCTTGACATTTCTTCAAACGTTAATAGCTCCGCGGGGACATATCATAAAAATATAATTAAATACACTAAATTGTAGGATTTCGATAGCTATTTCTCGCCTCTGAGTAATATACCTATGTAAAAGTGGTCGGTTCAAAAGTTATTCGCGAAAAACAGGCAAAAAAATGCGAAAAACAGGTCATAAAATTTCAAAACGCAATAAAATTTGAACAGAGGCCTAATTAAAAAAGAAGACTTTTCCAGCCGATGAAGTTGTCTCGATTGAACGGCACTATGACCAAAATTTGATTACCTATTCCAGTTTCTCAATCAATCGTATACCCAAGGATTTTTGACTCCGATTATTGACCGGTGTCGAGGTCATAACCGTGAATTACGTTTGCGCCATCGGGTTCTAAAGGGCTGAGGGCAGACACGTGAATGTCCACGCCAACGTGCAGCAGTAATTTCTCGGTTTCCAAGTTATGTATTCGCGGCTATCACACCTCCCGAGAATTGATCTCGTCGTAACTGAGGTCGAGATGACGAATTATCCTGGTTCGAACGCTCGATTGCGCGATCGCTGTGGGAATTCGCGAAAATTTATCACTTGCTTATTCGTCTCGTCGAATCGATTTTCGCGTTTTTACACACGCTGGTAATACATTATGACGACATGATACGCAAAATGGGTCTTTTTCAATTGAGATGAGTGAAACCAAATTTGAAACACCTAACCAAACAATGACTTTTGGTTTATTATTCGATTATAAACCATTGTAATCGTCCAAGAAAAAAGAATTCTAACCCGCTCTCTAAAATTGATGTTTTACTTTTCAAGGCATGTAGAATCCGAATATCCAGTAAAAAATGTCTGTCTCTCTGCCGTACGCCGTCAACACCTTTCCGGCCTAACTCCAGTAGCTACATTCTTGAAATTTTCATCTAAAATCAGTCTCCACCCAAACAATCTCCATCTCGGCCTCCCAACGGCCCAATTCTTGAATCACATCGCTAGCTAAATTTTAAGGGTATTTTTGGGGGGGATTTTGAGGGGAGAGAATTCATATTTTTCAAGGTTTTCAAAAAAGGTGCATTTGGTATCAATTCCTATTGATTTTTGAACGCTGAATCGAATGATACCATCGCGGGGCCGATAGCTTTATTGTTTCTCGGATTTATCGCAGCTTTAGCGTCGAATTTGGGAGATTTCCAGAAATTTGACATGAGGGTTTAACTCGAGTGTTCTTGGAGCTATAAAAATCATTTCATATTCGTTGGAATGCTCGTCGAACACTCTCTACAACTATACCGTATGGCGAAAAAATCGGATTTTAATTAGGAAATTAAGAAAAATAAAAATGGAAATGAATGAAAATAGAAATGACCTGTTTTTCGGTGGGAACGTTCGCAAATTTTCGTAATAATCACTATCACATATGTATAATCTTCTTAAATCATTATTGAAGCGAAGGAATAATAAACCACTGTACAATCATTTGCAGTGTTTTTTACAACACTTCCAGTAGGAAAACTTCGATTTTTCGAAAATCTAACGTCGGTACTTGAAACTTCAAGGTAATTGAGATTGAATGCCTCATCGTTGTAATTAATTTTCTAGTTGCACAATGGAAATTCAGAAACGAATCCTTGTTTTCAATTAAATCATTGATACTGTCACGTGAAAAACTGACTCGTTCATGCCAATGCGATCACATCATGAACTAATCCTAATCGACCGCTTCTTTTGTATCGCCACCGATTCTGAACCGATTACTCGGCTGTTACTTGTAAAAAGATCTCCGCCTTCTCTCTTCGCTCGAAGCATAGACACGCGAACAGATGAGCGAAATAAGCTGGGCAGTATTGATTTCGCATTAGGGCCGGCACTTTGTTACAGCTGGCATTAGCAGCGGCAACAAGGCGATGACCAACAGTTTTCCCTGGCCACGTTTAATCACCATTTAACCTGATTTTACTCTGTGCGGAAAGAAAGTCTTCACTTTAAATCACTATTTCCGATACTGCGGGATCTAATAAATATGCTCCGTCTGAGGGAATGTTCTTCACCCTCGGCTTCAATCGATATTTTAATAGACCAAAATAAGCTAGACGAAATATTCACGTTTATACCGAGTTTTGTCACGGTTAGTAGCAATACTTTATGAACCGTAAGGGAAGGGTAAAAAATGAAGCAATATGTCAGGGTTGAAAAATTGTAAGTCTGAGAACGTAGGTGCATCTTTTAATCGTGGTTCGGTATTTTGGAAACATTTGTCGGCGGCTAGTCAAAGCCAAATCGTAGCTTGTAGTAGAATCTAATACAATTTTAGTAGAGGGGTTGTGAGGGGAGAAAAACCAGGCGACTTATTCTCCAGATTTTTAATGGCTGGCCGAGCACTTTCGCCCATTCGGGCATCTTCAGGGCGACGTGGAACCATGAGGTCCACAGCCGTGAGTGGACCTCATGGTTCCACGTCGCCCTGAAGATGCCCGAATGGGCGAAAGTGCTCGGCCAGCCATTAAAAATCTGGAGAATAAGTCGCCTGGTTTTTCTCCCCCTCACAACCCCTCTACTACAATAAATGCGACGACAACCAAGCGAATAATACAATTTTGTGACGCTCGCTGGAAATTTAAGCCCGTTTTAAGAGTTTTCGAGCGGCTCGGGGTAAAGATCGAAATTCTAAGATGATCGAGGACCTCAATCCTTGAGGTCTTTTAGATATTATGTCTGCCTCGTTGGCACTAAACAGTTAAAATTAAATATTAAACGCCCCTTTGAACTGTTTCTAACATCGAGCTGAATGATATTGGTTTATTACAATAATAAACCATTGAAATTGCCTATGAAAAATATATTTTCTAACACTCCTCAAAAATTATTATTTTACTTATCAAAGCATGTAGAATCCGAACATCCAATAAAAAATTTCGCCGACAGCACTTTTCCGAGGGAACTCTAATGGCGAAATTCTTACAATTTCAACAAAAATCAATCTAAATGGTCTGACAATGGCTGAATTCTTTAGCTAAACCTCTCTTTCGAATTTCAAAGTTATTTTTGGGAGTTTTGAGATGGGCAAAATTCCTACACTCTTATATTTTTGAAAATAGGCGTGTTTGAGATCGATTTATAGAGTTTTGACGCAGAATCGAAGGAGACAATATCGGGGGCCTATAGTTCTCCGCCGATAGTTGCGTGGCAGCTAGTGTGTTTGAATTTTCGAGATTTTGAAAAATTTATCATGATGGTATAACTCGAGAATTTATAGAACTATAAAAATCGGTCTATACTTCATTATAAACTATCTTGAGCTGTTTTGTTAGGCGAATATTTAACTTCTAGTTTGATAATTAATTTTAAAAATGTTAAATTACGATAGTTGCTAAGTATCTTACAGTTACCAGTCTATTCTTAGCTGGAAACTTTCACAATTGTTCGGGATAGAGAACGGATGGTCCATGCTGCGATTAGATAGAGGTACTAGTTGCAGGAAAGAGATTTTATATTATACATCGCTTCTTCCTGCTGTGGTTATTCCATCGCCATCTCGAGCCTCAGCAACACCACTTTAGAATATCAAAGGCTATAATATATCGTTTCAAAATTATACAAAAATATAGTACAAGTAAAAAAAAAAAATAATAATAATAATAAAAATAAAAATACGATCTTTTTTATTTCCGAGATGTGTTCGATTTTGTCTCCAATATCCGACCTTAACTTCGCGAAACTTATTCACTAAGAGCGGAATTACATTGATTCTCTGGAATTTACGTCTTCAGTCGATGACAATTCTTTCTTTATTCAGGGCTTTTCTCTAGTTTTTCTCCATTGCCAGATTTTTTCTTCAGCTTGGTAGTTAAATCATAAATAAATCACGATACCCTCTTTTATTTCTCACTTGTTTTTACAAAATAACATCCCGTATTCAGTTGATTGAATTTTTATAACTGAAACAGCGAATGTAACTTTAGCTAAATGGTAACCTTAATTCGTCCGTTTTGACCCAATAAAAGCCTCCAATACTTCAAACGGACCGCGGGTAATTGGAATTATTGAACCGTTAGAAGCAAGTTTATGCGCTTAGTTCGTCAGTTCAACGAGAAACGGATATTGAAGCGTTTGGCGATCAATAATGAATAATCTCAACACGACTGGTAACTACTTACTCGTTTTACTCTTGATGCCATTGCTTACAATTTAGTAGTCTCGGGAGGGTGTAAAATATTTTTGGCCTGCAACCGCCAGCTGGAGTTGCATCATCAAGCTAATGCTCGAGCGCGTTAGGGCAGTGATATTAAAATAACCGCAGCGAAGCAAGTTTGCTTAAGAAATAATGAAAAAAAAAAAAAAAAAATGCTCGTCCTAAATTTTCGAGATTTCCGAGATTTTCAGCTACTCAGAAAATGTTCCTTTATTTCTCGTCTCTTTTGAGTTAAAAATTTGTTATCTGAATGAATTAGACTTCCTTGTTCGTAATTAGCGCATTTCACATTGAATTTATTTTCACAAATTTTGAAATATTTTGGTTCTTGTAAACACAAAAAACAGCTTTCTTCTCTTGGATGAAAATAAGTGAAGACAGGTATGTCAACAATTGAGTGAATCCCCACAATTTCCATCGTTGTTGACCGTGGGGTCGTCATTTTTCGTTGATTTCTCGTGTGAGGTTTGGGGTCGATTTTTTTAAAAGTACCTATCAGCTTTTTACTTTGCACTTATCCTGCTCGATCTTGTTTCTGAACTATGGAAAAGGAAAAGAGTGAAAAGTGGCATAGTTGAAAGGTAAAAAGTGTCAAGCGGTCTCACAGTTTTTTTAAAATTTTTATTTTTTGTTGATCAGTCATTTCTCATGTAAGGTTTGGGGTCGATTTTTTAAAGTACTTATTAACTTTTTACTTTCCAGTTTTCCAACAGAGAGTGGAAAGTGGCAGAATTGAAAAGTATTTTTTTTTTTTGTGGAAAATTTTTTACTTCAGCTTTTCACATTTCATACTTTGGTTCTTTTTCGGCCCCCGCTTTCCCAAAAAATTACTTAAAAAAAATGTCAAACAATGTATTTTGAT
>JASJUZ010000682.1:0-140808 GCA_037159825.1 Tupiocoris notatus | reverse complement strand
GCAAATGACTGTATACAGTGGTTTATTGTTCCTTCGCTTCAATAATTAAATAGGAACGATTTGTGAACGTTCCCACCGAAAAACAGATTGGTAACTGTGGGAAAAAACTCCCTACCTACCAACTATTGTAATTTTCACCGTTTTTATTTTTCTTAAATTCCAAAAATCAAAAGCTGAATTTTTCGCCTTACGGTATAGTTGAAGAGAGTGATCGACGAGCATTCCAACGAGTATAGAACGATTTTTATAGCTTTAAGAAGTCTTTAGTTATATCATCATGCCAAATTTCTGAAAATCTCTTGATCTCTGAAATCGCTTGATTTTTCATAATTTGAGTAATTTCATCAAAATTTGTATAATTTTGCCTAATTTGTTGAGCAAATAGGTTCTGAAAAAGGAAAATCTAACACACAAATTGAAGTATCGATTAATATCGATAGTTGATGGCCGGTATATCGATTAATATCGATAGTTGGGGACCAATATATCGGATATATCGATAGTAGGTTGTCGATTTCGGTTTCGATAGTAATATCGATATTAGAGCTCCGATATCCCTACTCTTGTCTCTTGAATAGATCAACGAAATTTCGATCTTGCCTTTCCCTCAATAATTTCTTCCAACTGAATACCACCGAATAATCCTCCATCGAGCCCGTTACCTTCAATATAATTAATTACATTATTCTTCCTACATCTGTTCCGATCCAGTTAAATATCCGCATCTCTTGGTCTCGTCCAGTTAATTAGCGATTGATTCGGCATTGGTTCTCGTATGTTGACCGTTCGGTTTGCCTAGAAGGCACGCGATAAGCAATCTCGGTACAAATAAGGCTCGTCGGAATAATAGTCCTTGGATAGATTGTCGAGGATAAGCAGGTAATGAGAACGGGAGTTGAGGAAGAAATTCAACAAGAGAAATCGATTAGCCTTCTTGAAACCGTTCGTAAGAAATATTTACCCAAGAGCGATCGGCATTTTTGGATTGCGGGCTAGAATTTTTATTCGCTTATTGGTCTTTCGAGCTAATCGATTTACCGAAATTTTCTATAATATGCTAATATTTCGAACGAAAAAGAGTTCATCGAATGAAGGGCGAAGCCTACAGCGAAATACCACGCTCGCATCAATCGCGTTGAGGTGATATGAAAATATGATTTATTCCCGCGTTCATTTGAATTTACTATAACGAAGCGAGCCTTTCATCCATCATTTCGTTACAGTTCTCCTTACGAATGTCAACATTGGTTCAGCGGACTGATAATCTACGACAGGTCGGCCTTCCCGCTCTCGTAATGAACCCGTCAGTCAGTTGATTGGCTCGGTTGCGAGGGCGGTGAAGATTTCACGGGAAGACTTTCGAGTAACGGATTGAGCGTGTCTTGAGGCGTTTACTCGAGCGTTTCATCCGGCCGGCAAGTAAACCGCACTAACTAATTAGTCAGACTAAAAATAATATTGAGAATCGAGCGAGAGTAGGGATGCAATATCGGAGGAAAATAATTATCGATAATCATTATCGCCGATATATCGGTGGGCCACTATCGGTAGGACTGATATATCGGAGAAAAATCGATATATCGATATATCGGTACTACAAATTAATTTACAATTAAAAACATTTTATTTATGTACTTACGTGAACCAAATGTAATAAAATCTAAAATTGTGGTACCTACTTAGGTCCTCACCTTTTACACTCAGAGGATGGATCAAAATTTTACCCTTCAGTCGGTTCCTATCTTGAGTTAGGATTAACCGTACTGCCCGCAGAGAGCTCCTTGTGGTCACATCTAAGGCAAAGGAGGATGAAACTTGAAAGAGATACGTGTATCTCTTTCAATCCCCTTGGGCACAGTCAATTTTACAAGTTTAAGAAGACAAAAATTTGAAGAAAAACGACAAATGGTGAAACCGATAATATCGGCTGGAAACTATCGATAATTATCGGTAGAGCTGCCACCCAAGGTAGATAGATTGAGGAGGTAAGCTGGTAACTAAGGGCGACCCCCTCTCCAAATCGGTTGCTAAGGACGCTATTACGTCATATTGAATCCCCCTCACGGGCGATTGCCTATTGCTGAACCTATTATTCGTTATTTTTCTATTGTGTATTAATTTATATGTTTTATGTTGCTGAGTAAATTTGTCTTAAATCCTTAATTCTTAAATCCTCTCACTGACAAGTACATTTTGAACCCCTAGAGCACAGACCCGAGGCCCCTACCCTTTACAAAATTAAACCCTTCTTCTACCTTTCTCTTTTATTTGGAGGGTTGAAATTCTACCTGTTGAAGGGAGAAGTCTTTCCTACCATAAAACACTCGTCAGTATTTCTTGAATTCCCCTCAAGCAAACTATGAAACTACTTATTAATTTACGAGTTTAAACTCTTTTTCATTGTTTGTGCGTGTTTTGTACTTTTTTCTCTTTATTTTCTGGTAAAAAAACAACTTTCCTGAAAACTGCAGGTTTTTGTCTGTACTTATAGGAGAGTAAAAAATCAACAACTGATAAGTTTTAAAAAATTGCAGAGGTACCCCTTGGTTTTTTTGTGAAACATTTTTTTATTCCAATTTTGTTCAAATTTAGCATAATGATTGATTATGGTGTGTATTTCCATGATTATATGCTTCATTCTTTTGCCCTAGGTACATGAATGAAGAGAATGTGTAAAGTTGGAGAATGAGATTTTTTGGTGTACATTTTACCGATGTTGTTGAATACCACATAAAATTTTGAAAAATGGATAGGTACACTACTCGGAGAAAATCTGAAGTTAAATTACCGTTCGTTCGGTCTATTCAAAAATCTGAATTAACGACTTTTGGTGAAGTAATCCACGATGAAAGTTACAAATCTTGAAGAACATCGAATGTTGGAATGGTCATGTCGGCTATGACTTAGTCGAAAATTACAAACCTACTTTATAATACAAAAGATAAAATACCCACCAACTGCAAAAAAACAACGGAATACGTTACATCAAAAGTTGCATCTCTTCAAATTGACAACAAGTTGATAGAATCTTTTTGCAAAATGTGCATACTGCTGAGGATAAAATATTTAAATGCACAAAGGGCACAACAAAAATCCCTCGAACGATCCACTAATTTTCCAGATAGGAAGTATGAAAAAAAAAGAAAAATAATTTACTGTTAAAAATAAAAGTCTATAATGAGTTTTCAAAAACAATTTTATTTATTTCCCACGTCACAATTATGTTTTGTTTCAATATTCCTAATATGTTTTAATAATAATTATTAATAATAATGTTCAAAAGTGAACTAGTTTAAACTGGCATTGTTGTTTCCCTAATTTTTTTTTTGGAAATTCTGGTAAGTCTGACCATCTTGATTCATTTTTTGAAGGTTTATATCACCCTAACGTTATTTACCAATTATTATTTACGTAAATAACCAAAACGAGCATTAAAAGTTAAAATAAAATGCTCACAAAAATCAATAATCAGTTTTACTTGTGTATTAAGTAGGTGAAATCAATCCAATCTTCATTACCAAGTGGGACTTGGGATTCATTATGACGTCATACCCATTCGCACTTTTCATTGGCTACAGAGTTACCAGCGTACCTCCTCAATCTATCTACCTTGGCTGCCACCGATATAAAATATCGATAATCGTATTAAAATTATCGATAGTCTTTAAATATCGATAATCGGATTGCATCCCTAAGCGAGAGATGATATTTACAAAAATAGTATTTATCCCTGTCGTTGTCGGAGGACCTTTTTAGTTGGTATAAAATCGACACCTTTGCGGATGTAGGGCCTATCTGGTTTTTTTTCGAGGAGCCTATCTTTTTCGACGAGTTTTTCGATTCGTTGGAATTCTCGTCGAACACTCTCGTCGTTTGGCGAAAAACTTAGCTATCAATTCGAAAGTTAAGAAAAATAAAAACAATTAAAATTACAATAGTTGCTTCGGAAATTTCCTTTTTTAGTTATCAATCGGTTGTTGGCTGGGAACAAACGTTCGGAATAATTACTATCACAGATTGATAATCTTCTTTAATCTTTATTGAAGCAAAGGAATTATAAACCACTGAACAGTAATTTGCAGCGTTTTTCACTGATATACGGCAACATTGGCCACTATGTACAGTGTTGCCAGGTCTTAACCGGTAGTTTGAACCCTCGACAAGAAAATGGGGAAATGGGTATTTTTTCAAACGAAAGGAAGGGAGCTTTGGGAATTTTTAGCTCAAGTGAAGCGTGATTCTAGCAACATCAAAATAGACTCTGCTCATCAATATTGCAGGTGAGGATCTTGTGCAAAAAAGACTGTTCAATATTTTTTATTTGCATTGCTTAGAAGAATTTTTGGAAATCGTAATATTTTTGTACATTGTTCGATATTTGGAGTGAAAATTAACATGCGGTTAAATAATATATGGGAACTTTTCGTCGTAAATTAAAACTATTTTCATGAAGCAATTATGAATCAAATAAACATTAATAGCTAATAATAATAATAATAAAAATTTAAAAAATTTTTAAAAAACTATTAAAGAAGTAAGAAATATTAAAAGATAAATTACCATAATTTTTACTTTTGATAGAAAAGAAGTAGAAAAAAGGGGAGTGAAAAATGAGATTGAGGGAGAATTTGGGGAAAAGGGGAAACAGTGATCGTGTCTACGTTTTTGGGGAGTTTTCCCCTAAAAAGGGGTGACCTGGCAACACTGACCATGTGACCACAGAGACACGGACAGACACAGGGACGCATAGTCACTTGTATAGAAAATGTTTCCTATTATTATATTACTACGAAAATTTCTCTCAAATTCGACTTTTCGGACGATCGAAATACTTCCAAAATACGTATATACATAAAACTGAAAAATTCATAATTTGAAACGATCCAAATGCCGAAAAATATATAATTGCACTCTTCCCCCCTTTTGTCATGTGCCAATCTATTTTCATATTCCAATACAAAAATCAAGATTAAATTCATTCCGCCGCCTCGACGCGGAAATTGTCGCTCAGAAAATCGGTACTATCTTCGACGAATAACAGTACCGCCATTTCGCATATTGTACATCGCATGGAAATTAGATTTAGTCGGAAAAGCGTGAAAAATTGGTCGCCGGCTTCGGCGGGAAATCAATCATAGCGACAAAGAGCCGACGGCGGAAGAAGCATAGCAAGAAGGTCAGTTCTTGAAGATGGCGCAGAAGCGAACAAACACAAAAGGAGTGAGAATTCGCGGTCAAAAGATTTTTGTCGATGGGCGTTCTCGCGGAAAATGTCGCTTTCCATTCGATGGATATGCGATTTTCACGTGAAACGAAACCGATTGGAATTTTCGAGGTCAGGAACGGACGAATCGGAGATTTTTCGCTGACGATTTCTCGTACGATAGAATTGGTATCGAATGGTCTAAATCCATCGCATCTTTGGTTTATCTCGAAGTGGACCGGTTTTCCTCTGTTTTACGGAGATGCTGAAATTTTTTCTACATCGCGCTTGATTTTTATGCGAAAAACCTGGAAATAGCTCTATTATTCAGCGTTACAGCGTTTTGTTTAATTTTTTCCAACTTTCTCCCCTCAAGCGTTCGACGAGCGTTGCAACGAGTATGGAATAATTTTTCTAGCTCCAAGAACTGTCGAGTTATACTCTCATGTCAAATTTCTGTAAATCTCCCAAATTAGGCAGCCAACAGGTCAACACTTTTCCGGCCAAACTATAATTGCTAAATTCTTGAAATTTTCACCAAAAATCAATTTCGGTCCTACGACGGCCCAATTCTCGAACCAAATTGCTAGCTCGATTTTTAGGGTATTTTTGAGGGGTTTTGAGGGGGAGAAAATTCGTATTTTCGAATGTTTTTCGAACAAAGGTGTGTTTGGTATCAATTTCCATAGATTTTCGGACGCTGAATCGAATGAGACCATCGCGGGATCGATAGCTTTAATGGTTCTCGAGTTATCGCAGCTTTTGCGTCGAATTTGGGAGATTTTCGGAAATTTGACACTCAAGAGTGTAACTCGAGAGTTCTTCGAGCTATAAAAATCGTTCAATACTCATTTGAATTGAAAAAGGAAGATCGACCCTCAGCACTTAAAGTTGAAGACCATAGGGGAAAAGGGGGGTGTGGGCGCTGCAACTGACCACGTTTGATAGCTGTCGGTTGGGCCCTGTTGATGACGAGGGAACCAACTAACTACCAAACGCTTTAAATTCAAGTATTTATCGAGACTTCCACGGAGGAAGTCCCTTCGCAAAAATATTGCGAACTTGGCCAAGCTCAGAATCTAATGGTTGCAAACGGGCCGACCTAGCAGGGAGGTGGCGCTGTGCGTATCAACCGAACCTGTCAAGGTAGCGGTAGCGAATTTGAATCAATCCTTTGTCATTTCTCAAGAAGATAGTGGGTGTTCCCCACAGGGGGAATGTCACTTTTTTGTCAAAAATGAATGAAGGTTGGTATCAATGTCTCCCTTAGATCTAGTTTCTATATCTTAATCAAAAAATGGAAAAAACGGGGAGGAAAGACTTGAAGTATTCATTTGCAAACCGACATTATTTACAGTGAGAAAAGGAGGAAGGTCAAATAAACAGGGAAAGAAAAGTACCACGATCTACTTCTTTTACGACAATTCTGCCTTCAAATGAAATCAAGGAGGTTTTTTACTAAACTACCCTTCAACCGCGCACCGAAAAGGCCAGTGAAGAAAATTAGTGAAAAAAAAAACTAAAACGTGATTTATTCAGACATTCCCACTTTTTTCCATGTTTCTTAGGGAAAAACTGCTTTTTTCTAATAAAACGATTTCATGTTATTAGTGTTTTTCAAATTATCAATACCTCCGTTTTTTTTAAAGATGAATAGATGAAGGATAGCAGAAAAATCGTTGGAACTTTAAATCCTGCTAGGATCTACGTTAGAAAGAGCTTCAAACTTGAAAATTTGATTATCTCGAAATGAAAAAAAAGTGGCATTCCCCCTTTTTCCCCTGTGGTCTTCAGTTGTCAATTATCGGGACGGAGGTCACACAAAGCCAGATTACTCCTTCACCGAGCTTTCGGAACAATTTATTTCCTTCATCAGGGCTTGGAGATCATCATGGTATCAACATTAATTATAGGTACATTAAAACATTAAATTTTGGCAACTGTGTCAAAAACTAACCACCCCCCCCCCCCAAATGCGTGTGTTTTAAGTTTTTGACAGCTTCACTAAAATTTAATATTTTAATATTCCTATAATTAATGTTGACACCATGATGATCTGATGAGGAAATAAATTGTTCCGAAAGCTCGGCGAAGGAGTAATCTGGCTTTGTGTGACCTCCGTCCCGATAATTGACAACTCATTTGAATGGTCCGTACGCCGTACGCCGTTAGCAGTTTTCCAGCCAAACTGTAAGAGCTAAAAATTCGAAATTTTCACCAAAAATAAATCTCGGTCCGACGACGGCCCAATTCTTGAACCAACTTGCTAGCTCAATTTTAAGGGTATTTTTGGGGGGAGAAAATTCATATTTTCCAAGGTTTTTCAGGAAAATGTGTACGTGGTATCAAATTAAATAGATTTTTGGACGCTGAATCGAATGAGACCATCGCCGGGTCGATAGCTTTATTGGTTCTCGAGTTATCGCAGCTTTTGTGCCGAATTTGGGAGATTTTTAGAAATTTGACATGAGGGTATAACTCGAGAGTTCTTGGAGCTATAAAAATCGTTCTATACTCATTGGAATGGTCGTCAAACACTCTCTCCAGCTGTATCGTTAGGCGAAAAATTCAGATTTTAATTAGGAAATTAAGAAAAATAAAAATGATAATAATTACAATAGTTTACGGAGTTTTCCCCTATAGTTATCATCTGTTTTTCGGTGGGAACGTTCACAAATGTTCGGAATATTTAAAATGACAAATGGATAGTTTTCTTAAATCAATATTGAAGCGAAATAATAATAAACCACTGTACAATCATTTGCAGCGTTTTTTATTGGATATTCGGATTCTACATGCCTTGAAACGTAAAACATCTAATTTTGAGGGGGGTTAGAATTTTTTTTTTTTTTTGGGCGATTACAATGGTTTATTATTGAATAATAAACCAATAGTAATTACGAGAGCGTGTGTCCAAATGTGATAAAATTAGTAAAATCGATTCCACGCTCTGTGAAATGGCTCTTCTTCGAATTCCCATGTTTACACACTGTTCGGCGTCCTTTAGGGACCGTAGACCCGAAAAACAGATCCGTCACGGTGGAGACTGGCCAGAGGAAACGTCCAGCTGTTCTATGATTGCTCGATTAGACCGGCTATCTTCAGGACGAGTGGCCACTCAACGTAAGAGCCCTGTCATTAAAGCTTGGGCAATAGGTTTGATTTATGAGGGTATTAATTTTCAGTAGCCACCAAGCTCAGTGCTTAGAGACCGAGAGGTATTTACGATGGTAAACCTTAGCAATTGCGATTTATGCACACGGCGGCTATTGAGAGGAATTGAATTTCTTAATATCGAAAACATATTTTTCGAGTTCGCCGCAGAAAATTAGAGAACTCCCGCCGCTTATCAGCAATGCCACGTGCGAAGATAATATCTAATCATACCAGGAAATCATCAAGTCCATCTCTGGACGGTCAAAAGGGATATTGCGCATGTTTTAACCAATAGCGATTTCGACATCGACGCCTGTGTAATTGTTCAGTAGAGGAATTGCGAATAATAAGGCAAAACACTTATTACTTCCATGAGTCTGCCAGCTGTTTAACGTCTAAAAAATTTTTTAGAAACATTTAAACTTGCTTGTATTCAAAAGAAAGATTTGACACTTTGAACGCTGAAGGAATACTAAATTTATTTGCAATTAATTTTCAAATTTCTTTGTTGAACGCAGTCATGTTTGACCATGTTTGACGCTAATAATTATATTTGTTATCCCATTTCTCAATGGGTATATTGAATATTTTTAAACACATTACTATTAATTATATTTCCATCCCTTCTCTCCATGGATATAGTGAATTTTTTTTAAATATCTTTCTCTCTATATAGAAAGTAAATAAATATAATATAAAGTAAATAATAATAATATGATATAAAGTAAATAATAATATAATATAATATAAAGTAAATAATAATATAATATAATATAAAGTAAATAATATAATATTAAGTAAATATATTTTTTATTTTACGAATGATTTATAATAAATAAGGAGAAAACAGTATTATTGTCCCTTTATTAATCCATTTTGTAGTAAAGTGCCGTTACAGTACCTAACAAAAAAGAAATTTTTTTTCCAAAAAAACCGGTAGAGCTTTCCCTACGAATTTCTCGTCAGTTCCTCGTTAGGAAAATGTATAAAAAAATATTGAAAACAATATGATCCGTCTCTACGTTGTCGCAATGTTTACGTGACTGTAAAAAAGCCCCAGATTCGCTTACAAGGTCGACTATGACGATCACAACGCTCCCATAAATCATCAAAAAAAGGAAAGGAAAAATTGCCAAGGTCGCAACTTCGCTTTCTTCGAATGGCTTTCCTCATCCGCAGAAATTCTGAACGCCCCGGTGTTTTCATTTCTCTCAGCTCGTAATTGGACGAAAACCACTTTCCCCGGTTGTCGCCTTTTTCGTTCGAACGATGGCATTCGTTAGATTTTCCACGGGCTAATTTTCCACGGATCTCGCTGTCGTTTTCTTGGGAGAGCGACGCAAAACAAACTATTATTTCGCCGAGGGAAACTCTTTAAATGAGAAAACACAGCACTTTTTCAATTCTATTGGATGGACGAATTGGTTTCTTTATTTATTTGTTTCTTTGTTTATTTATTTGTTTGTTTATCTGTTTATTTATTTGTTTGTTTATTCATTCACTTAATTGTTTGTTTATTTTTTAATTAATTAACTTGTTTATTTATTAATTTGTTTCTTTGTTTATTTATTCATTTGTTTCTTTGTTTATTTGTTAGTTAATTTATTTATTCATTCATTCATTTATTTATTCATTCATTTATTTGTTTCTTTGTTTATTTATCCATTTCTTCGCTTGTTTCTTTGTTTATTAATTAATTAATTTATTTATTTATTCATTCATCCATTTATTCATTCATTCATTCATTTATTCATTCATTCATTCATTCATTTCTTTGTTTATTTATTTATTTATTTGTTTGTTTATGTGTTAATTTATTTGTTTGTTTATGTGTTAATTTATTTGTTAATTTATTTTTTCTTGTTTGTTTATTTGTTAATTAATTAATTTATTTATTTGTTTCTTTGTTTATTTATTCATTTGTTTCTTTGTTTATTAATTATTTTATTTATTCATTCATTAATTTATTTCTTTTTTTATTTATTTATTCATTTATTTCTTTGCTTATTTATTCATTTATTTGTCTGTTTGTTTATTTGTTTGTTTGTTTATTTGTTTGTTTATTTGTTAATTAATTAATTTATTTATTTATTAATTCGTTTATTTATTTGTTTCTTTGTTTATTTATTAATTTGCTTCTTTGTTAATTTATTTATTTATTCATTTATTTATTTATTTGTTTGTTAATTTATTTGTTCATTTGCTTGTTTGTTTGTTTGTAAATTTATTTATTTATTCATTCAGTCATTTATTTACTTATTTGTTTGTTTATTATTTGTTTATAATTTATTTATTTAAACATAATACGATACGAATCCAATTTACAATAGATATCTATATAGGTACATTAAATAATATGAGAACAACTTCGACGAAATGCTTTATGAGGAACAACAACAGGAAGAAAAAATGTAGAGTTCAGGGAAAACCGTCAAGCTAGTGCAGCAATTTAGATGGTTTATTCTATATGGAGTTATTCAAGTTTCATCGAAAGGCAAAATATTAGGAGATAAATTTGGAGATGAGTGTGATAAATTTTGGAGAGAATGTTTCCGAGGGGCGCGTCAAAATAAATTAGCAGGGGATGGGAATTTTTCGTATTTGTACTTGGAGCAGATTTTACTTCTAGGGACTTGAAAATGCTGGTAGCGACCGCGATGACAGTAAGAACATGGAGCACCCTACTTCCCAAATAAAAACAACAGAGGAGAGAGAAATAATCGTCGAAATCGATTTGGGTGGCCGAGGCGTTTCGGCGGCGATTTGCTTGGGAAAAACGGCGTTTTCACTCGATTTAATCGGTTTCATTCTCGCAGCCGGGTCGAAGAAAGTAGATCGAAGAAACGTTGAATCCGTCGGTTACAGTCGAGCTTTGAACGAGCAGTATGAAAGGAACGTATTCAAAGAGTCGTTAATAGGCCAGTAAAGCTTGGTTCACATGTGTCCGTAAAATGCGTTTCATGCGTTTGCGTTGAATCCGGCAAAACGTGGTGGGGACATCTAATCTCCGCCCAATGCGATGCGGCAGTTCATAAGCATATTTTGCTTTGCGTCTGCCTCTGTCCGTCATCCGATAATATTGCTAAGCGACTGACTGAACGTTTTCAGAAGTGCTTTCTATTTCATTGCCATCACTGATTTCTTCAACTTCAATTTAAAGAAAGGTAGGTAAGTGTTCATATTCAAGTCGTATTTCAAAATAATATTTTATATTAATATAAATAATAGTATTTTCAATTTATAATAATGTAAATAATAATATTATCAATTTATAATAATGTAAATAATAATATTATCAATTTTTAATAATGTAAATAACAATATTATCAATTTTTAATAATGTAAATAGATTAGCAATTTATAATAATGTAAATAATAATGTTATCAATTTATAATAATGTAAATAGATTATCAATTTATAATAATGTAAATAGATTATCAATTTATAATAATGTAAATAATAATATTATCGATTTATGATAATGTAAATAATAATATTATCAATTTATAATAATGTAATGACGATTTCTATATTCGGATATTTTCATTTTTTTATTTTGTTTTCAGGCGCTCACCTACATTATATTCATGGCTAGTGGTTTCGACCCCACTGGGACAGAGTTCATCATATTATACAATAAATTATAAGTAAATTGTCAATAGGTGAGGTTGAATAATGAAATAATGACAAAAATAAAAGGTTTACAAAGCAATTTATTTTTTCATCAATTATACCTAAATTGTCAATAGGTGAGGTTTCATAATGATATAATGACAAAAACCAAAGTTTACAAAGCAATTTATTTTTAACCAGGTATGGTACCAGGTGCTCTTTTTTGCAGATAGAGAAGAACTCGTTGAAGCACGAGTAGGGTTGATCGTCAGCGATTCTGGAAAAAAATTAGAAAGGTGATAAATCATCAACTTCAGCTTAAATATTAGGGGAACATTATGCGCATTGCATATTAAAGTGACGAAACAAATTGAAAATTAACAAACAAAAATTATGAATACACAGACCGATGTAAATTAAGCTATACAGGACCGTGATATACACACTTACACTAGATCCGTAGAATGGAATCATGATCAGAAAAGATAATCAATTAACTGTAAAACTCTAGTCAATATTCAAACTCAAATAATTAATACTTTCGTGGATGGGAAAAATGTAAGTACTCACGTTTTTCGGGGTAAGCGACTCTTTAAAAAAAGAGAGGCTTGCTAAATAGGGCGACTTCACTTGATGTTAGGCCCCCATTCGTGTTACGAGAAACCCTTTTTCTCGTTTCATTTCTTTCATAAAAAGATCTCTAATTGATGTCCACCTCATTTTCAGCTCGCCTGGAATATCGAGAAATGACGAGATAGTAGGTAATACGAATTCTTTTCAACGCCGGCCCCAGTAGTTAAAACAGCATAGCATGGTAAATTGGAGGTCAAAAAATAGTTACTCGAATTAGGTGTATATAATTTTAAAAATAAAAAATTCTTACCGTCTTCTTGGCCGACTGCAAGAGCTAGTTCCAACAACTTTTTGGTGAGCTCAATATTCCGGTAACTCAAAAACAATTTTGTTGAAATCAGCGAACGTAGATGATGACATTGCAACCAATTAATTCACAATCACATATCACAATCGCGACGAGCGCACATCAAGACGGAAAAATTGTTGATCGGCCATTAAAGATAACGCTATCAGGCAACTGGAGGACGCTAGTTGCGCGTAGCCCCGAGCGCAGATCCGTTCGTCCGTCATTGCGGAAAATATTTAATGAAAGTAATCGGATGCGTTTGCATTTGCGGCAGAAACCACGCCCACATCGAAATTTCGACAGCCAATGAATAGGCCGAACGCATTTGACGTACTTGACGCAATACGCATGAAACGCATTATACGGACACATGTGAACCTAGCTTAAGGCCGTTCCTAGTTTCAAACCTCTATGGACAATGACGGCACGAATTTGAATTAAAAACATTTCCATGGTCCAGAAAGTTGTAATTGTGCGAGGGTCTCAAGATGCAAAAATGCAGAGCTCAATTTCTATTTTCTATTTTCTATTTTCTATTTTTTCTACTCTATTCTATTCTATTTTTTCTATATTCTATATTCTATTTCTATTTCTATTCTATTCTATTTCTATTCTATTTCTTATATTCTATATTTTCTATTCTATATTCTATTTCTATTTTTTCTATTTTTTCTATTCTATTCTATTATTTTCTATTTTCTATTTTTCAAGCTTTCAAGCTCTGCCACCAATTTCTTTTTCAGAATAAAATGGCATACCCGAGCTACGTTATTGTTATTTTTCAAAAGATCGGGAGTTTGATTTTTATTGATAGTGTCGTACACTGTATGTCTGCGGTTTTCGCATTTTAGCAACGTTTCCTGCACAAATTCCCTATTTGGCTTGTTAACAAAACCCCCGTAAAATTTCTACCTGAAAACGCGTAAGAAACCGGTTTCATGCATCAGAGAATCGAATTTTATGAAAAAATATTTTTCTATATATAGATAAATATTATAAAGATTTATTTGATGCTCGATGCGAGACCCATTGTGTTGAAACATGGGCTCTTATCGCACCAACCGATAAGTTACTCGCTCGATATATGCCGTAATTTTTTAGATAATAATCTGATATTCGCTGAAAAATTCTTCTCGGCCAGTTTTCAAATTTGCAAAAGCGAAAAACTATCAGAAAATGGAAAAACAAGGGTGGTGTTGGAATCAATATCTTTCGCACTGAATTGAATGAGATCATATTGAGAAAACGGTTCGCGAGTTACTGCAGTTTTAAGGAGATTTTTGAGTTTTTAAAAATACAAACTTATTGAAAAAAAAAACTAGCTCGAGAAAGAACTGAAAATATTGGCGTGTTGAAAAATTTTTTTTGCCATATTACAATGGTAGCAGAGCTGAAAACACAGTTAAAATGAAACGTCTTAGCCAAAATTACACGAAGGTAAATTAAAGACGACTTCAGAGATAACAACGATGTTTGTATAGCGAATTTTCCAAGAACTATCGCTATCTGGCTCGTTCAAAAAAATCTACTGTAGTAATCTAAACTGCCCCTCGCCATTCCATGCCGTTCCAAACCTTTGGGACTGAGTTGCCTCCCACAAATATTCTTCCAAGACCATTATTTTTATGTATAGCTCAACCATTCAATTTTTAAGAGCATCATGCTTCATCGTAAAATACTTAAGTACTTTCAGTATTCAAGTTGTAACATCGACCGTCGAATTTTGTTTCATACATCAATGAATCGAATTCTAAGGAATTTGTTTTTTTACCTATTTAATAATAATAATTATATTTGGCGCTCGTTGTAGATCCATTTCGTGTTGAAGCGTGGGCTCTTATCGCACCGACCGATGTCACGTAGCACGATAACTGCCAGTATTTCCAGAAATAAATCCTATTCTTCGCAGACAGGTCCTTCTCGGCAACAGTAATAAAGATTTCGTTGGTCAGCTAGATCGGAGCAGAGAGTAGTGTTCAAATTCGACCATGAACTTGCCCAAAAATCGAAAAACCAACAGAAACCGATTTAAAAGGGCATTTAGGGTATTGAGGATATCTTTAACGGTTCTCGATTACCGCAGCTTTTTCGGACGATTTTCGAGTTTCTTTCTATTTTAGGGCCTCCTAAAAATTATCCGATTTCCACTGGTTCGGCGTAAAATCGAGTTGAGAGATTGATATTTATTTCAACGCCGAACCGTGGGAATTTAAAATAATTCCGAGCATTTTTCGAATATTTTCCAACGTATACCGTTCAAGAGTAGAAACGATAATCCGCAAAGAAAGCCGCACTATCCATTTCCGACTGAATAGAAAATAATTATAATATTATAATAATAATATAATTATTCATTTAGATATTCTTCTGCTCACGTTCCCCGCCGAGGTCATACTACCGCTGTTCGTTGAACTTTGAGAGCGAAAAAATATTTCATGCACATACAATGATGTTCTGCTCGACCTTATAGAACTACCGTTTGTCGATATTCGTCCCGTCAGCGGGCGGCGGGCGGGCAACGGTAAAAACGATGCGTTTCACACGATCCGCTCCAGGATCTCCGTCCTCTATGATCCAGCAAGTTCTCCGCGAGTAATACAGGGCGACAAAAAGCAATTCCCGAAAGCGAGCGAGTTTCGATCTCTGGCGATCGCCTGCCAAATCGTCCGGACTACTTTTTGGTAGATGGAGTTAGAAGAGAAAGAGAGATGACGAGCTTTTATTTACAAATCTGTGCAAAAATAGGACCGTATGGTCCTCTTTTACTTTTTACACAGTAAAAAATTAATTACACGCAAAAACATAAATCAGACCACAAAAAAAAAAAAATATTACACGTTTACCGATTGAGAAAAAAAATTAAATAAAAAAAAGCAAAGATAATTCAGGTTTGCCACCAGGAGTGGAGCGAAAAACCGCTAGTTTGTCGACAAATGATGGTCTAACATTATTGCCTTGAAATTGCTTTTAACAAACTTACTGACGCCTCAAGATTATACAGGTTTATATGTGTACTAGGGGCTCAGCGCCCAACCCCCTCCTCTCGGGCCTTACATATTATTGGGTGGGGGCAGTGTCCTTATCACTACTATGTATAGTAAATATAATAGTATATTGGTATAGGTAAGGTTTTAGTAGTTGATTATTTGTGTATGGAGACTGGGAATCTAAAGAGGTTTTTTATAGTAAGTAGTAGTAGTTGAATTTGGTATGTTGGTGGAGGTGTTTGAATGTACTTTGTATCATAAAGTATTGGGCTTTTCAACTGGAGCAAAGTAGGAGCAAAATTAGACATAACAACTTCAAGTTTTCCAAGATTTGTAACTTGCACAGTGGATAACCCAAACAAAAAGCCGTCAATTCAGATGTTTGAATATACCAAAAGATAGGTAATTTAACTGTCCACATTTTCCTAATGTAATGTACCTATCCATTTTTCAACCGTTTTTGCGTTATTCAACAATATTAGTAGACTATACACGAAAACATGACATTTTTCAACTTTAAACGTTATTTTCATCTATTTAGTGCGAAAGAAACAAAAAATGAACCATATATTATTGATATACACATCATCAACTATCATTATGCTGAATTTGAGCGAAATCTATTTCAAAAAATTTTTCGCGAAAAATCCAAGGGGTCCCCCTGCGATTTTTTTCAACCGAACAGTTAACGAATTTTTACTCCTCTCTCAATACAGATAAAAATCTGAAATTTTCAGGAAAGTTGTGTCTTACCAAGATGTATTTTTGTGATTTTTTTTATTTCTCGGAAAAATCTGGAATTGGTCCAAAAAAATCGGTTTTCAAAAGCTCAAAAATTGGACTTTAACCGTGATTTTCGGGGTCAAAATAAATGCGAATCAATTGTTTTATTATGCAGGAGTCTTCATTTGAACGCCTTACACACGTACATAGCAAAAAATTTGGTGAAAAAAATTTAAACAGAGCCAGAGAAATTATTTTCCGTAAATCGAGTTTTTCGCCGGCCGAAATTCCGAGCTCCGCTGGCATCGGTAATTAAATTTTCGTTTTAAAGCGATTTTGAAAGCTATTCTTATAGGAAATTTAACGCTGAATCCGAATATGACGTCAAAACGGCGGAAATTTTACGACAACTATCAGTTTTTCCAGGTTTTCAACTTTGAAAATCCGTTACAAATACTTACAGTACTGTTCAAATTTGATTAACTAATGATTCCTACAGGAAATTAGACGTAGAATTCGAATTTAAAGTGAAAAAAATCAAAATCGAACGATTATGAATGTTTTTTTTTTTTTTTTTTTTGATTTTCATACTTTTGAAGTTTTAACTTTGGAATTTTTTTTCGTCGCGTTCCCGAGATGGGAATGATTAGGTGCTGTGGAAGAAAATGAAGGAAATTTAATGTAGAATCCATTAAAAATAAGAAAATGGCTAGTGTATGTAATAGCTCTCGAGATATATTCCACTTTGTGTCAAAAAACGTGTTTTGACTTTTCTTTGATCGCGAATAGCTCCGCGGGGACATAACCTAAAAATATAATTAAATACACCAAATTGTAGAATTTTGATAGCTCTTTCTCGTCTCTGAGTAATACATTTATGTAAAAGTGGTCGGTTCAAAAGTTATTGGCGAAAAATAGGCGAAAAAACGCAAAAAACAGGGTCATAAAATTTCAAAGCGCAATAAAATTTGATCAAAGTCCTAATTAAAAAAAAAGAAGATTTTTCCAGCCGATGAAGTTGTCTCAATTGAACGTCACTATGACCAAAATTTGATTATGAATATTGATTGCATGTATTGTAAAAGAACTGCCATACATGGCAGTTCTTTGATTTTGAGGATACCACGTTTCTTATATAACGGGGTCTAACATACATGGGAAGGTCTGCTGATACTCTCCGTAGTTGATTAGTTCTTTTGAACACAGAATTACACACGTCTGTGACTTGTTTTAATTAAAGTCGGATGCAAAGACGAGTTTTCTAGTCAAGAACACAAGATTTAATGAAGAAAACGTTTTTTGGTGGAAACTAAATGTTCTAAGGAACAGTTAATGGCAAGTAACCGAACTGCCATGTTACACCAATAGTTTTTCCGTCTTTATCTGAAAAAATTCTGGCGAGATTTTGCCGTACTCGGCCACTCTTACATCTTACCAGAAAAAAATTAAATTGCGAACAACTTTAGCTCTATGAATTTTTTCGATTAGAACGGTCGTTCCCGAGTTACGGCGTCAAAAAAAGTAAATTGCACGAATTTCTCCGAATATGGCAATATTGTTGGATTTTTCCACATTTTGTTACCGGTAAGAAGGCTGAGTCGATTTTGGCAAATAAAAAACCATTCGAAGCTCAATTAATTGCTCCGATAAGATTGTTTACAATTTTCTGTAAGGTGATTCTTTAACAATTTTGCGACGGTTCGACTGGACGAAAAAACAAGAAAAAATTATAAGCCTGGTTTTACTGTACGGGTTGCATCTTTATGCCAAGCCTGTCGCTCAGTCATTGATAACGGCACTGGAGAAAAAAAGCTCGAAATTCACCCAAAACCTTGATCCATCTATCGCATTAGAGCCGAGTTTGCATTCTTAAAAATCAGAGCGGCACGAGGCGGCCTCGAAAAAACACATTCCCCGGCCTTCCTACGGTTTTCTTTCGAACACAACGAAAAGCTAACTGAAAGGAAGATGACATCTATCCCGCCTGATCGTTTCAAAAAGGCTCGGACGTAGTAGACAATTTTCAGGCTAATATTATGAATAGAACTCCGTTGAGGACGCATGGGCTACAAAAAACCGTCGTACTGTGGATGGAAAATGATACACATTTACGAATAGTTGAGGACCTCCGAGGATAAAACGTCTCAATCCCCCGCACGCTTTCACTTCAGATTCTCGACCTGTTCGTTCACGTCGCATGGAGCTAGGACAACGAGCTCGTAGCCATTTTCTTTCACTTTTCATTCATTATTTTTCTGCATTTTAAGAATAAGTTGCCCAAACTACTCTGCGTTAAAATAATAAAATCCACACATACACACATAAAAAAAAAGCTGCAAATGATTGTACAGTGGTTTATTATTCCTTCGATTCGGTAATGATTTAAGAAGATTATCAATTTGCGATAGTAATTATTCCGAACGTTTGTGAACGTTCCCACCGAAAAACAGAATGGGAACTGTTTGGGAAAATCTCCGTAGCAGTTATTGTAATTTTAATCGTTTTCATTTTTCTTAATTTAAAAATTAAAAGCTGAACTTTTCGCCTTACGGTATAGTTTAAGAGTGTTTGACGAGCATTCCACAAGTATAGAACGATTTTCATTGCTGAGAAAGTTCTCGAGTCATGCCAAATTTCTGAAAATCTCCCAATTTCATCACAAAAGCTGCGATAACTCGAGAACCAATAAAGCTATCGACCCCGCGATGTTCTCATTGGATTAAACGTCCATACATGCAGAGGAATTGATACCTACCAAATATACCTTTTTCTAGAAAACGTTGGAAAATATTGATTTTCTCCCACTTAAAACCCCTCAAAAATACCCTTAGAATCGAGGAAGCGATTTGGATAAAGAATTTAGCTATTGTCAGGCCATGTTTGATTTTTTGATGAAAATGTCGCTATATAGTTTCGTCAGTAAAGTGTTGACGGCGTACTGACAGAATTTTTCGTGAGAAGGTTCATGAGTGGGATAGTAAATTTAAAAATCAATCGTTCTCTGTTCGCCTCAATGGGGAGCGAAAAATGGGATTGAGGGAGGATTTGGGGAAAAGGCGAAAGAATCATTGTGTCTACGTTTTGGGGGAGTTTTCCCCCCAAAATGGGGAGATCTGACAGCAACATGATAACGACATTGAGTAACGTAAGGCGTCACGTATGGTAGCTGTGGTACCTGCTGAAGATCCTTTGTCATTTCTCAAGAAGACAGTGGGTGTTCCCCACAGGGCTCCCCCTTGAGGAATGTTGAGGGATTATGGTCAGTTACATGCCGCATAAATCGAAGTCTTTGGTAGCCGTGTCCGAACTTGGGGTCTACAATTGTGAGCGCTGCAATTGGGCACGTTTGGTAGCTGTCGATTGGCCCTGTTGAAGACAAGGGAACCGAGCTTACTATCAAACGCTTGTAAATTCAAGGATTAATCGAGACTCTCTTCCCAAAAATAAGTGCGAACTTGGCCAAGCTCTGGAAGATAATGGCTGCTAAAGGGCCGACCTAGCAGGGACGTGGCGCTGTGCGTAACAACTGAACCTATAGAGAAGGTAGCGGTAGCGACTTTGAATCAATCCTTTGTCATTTCTCAAGAAGACAGTGGGTGTTCACCACAGGGCTCCCCTCGAGAAATGAGGAAGGATTATGGTCAGTTACTTGCCACATAAATCGAAGGCTGCGGAAGCCGTGTTCGAACTTGGGGTCACCAATTGTGGGCGCTGCATCACAATTGGTGACCCCAAGTTCGAACACAGCTTCCGCAGCCAATTGGGCACGTTGTCGATTGGCCCTGTTGGCGACGAGGGAACTGAGCTAGCAAACGCTTGTAAATTCAAAGATTAATGGAAACTTCCTCGAAGGAAGTCCCTTCGCAAAAATAATGGCGAACTTGGCCAAGCTCTAGAAGCTAATGGTTGCAAACGGTCCACGTAACAACTGAACCTGTTGAGAAGGTAGCGGTAGCGAATTTGAATCGATCCTTTGTCATTTCTCAAGAAGATAGTGGGTGTTCCCCAGAATATGTATCCGTTGCCGCTTGGGGCGCTGATGGTATTTACACAATGGCGTCGTACCGCCACAGACCCAATCTTGATCAACCCTAAAAACCCTCCGATGTTTCGACGTAAAATTAGTATATTCGTCGAATAGCTGCTGCATACAATAACGAACCGTCGGTTTTTCAGTTTCAGATATCGAGTGCACCTTCGGCGGATCCGCCGAAACTCCCGGCGGTCGGGGGATCGATTCGATGACGGCTCGCCTCAGAAGACCTGAAGGTTTCAAAGGCGATCCTCTTTTCGCCGATGACCGAAGCATCGATCCTCTCGTTCACCCGACTTGTCGCATCACGCCGGACCCGTCGGATCCCAATAGGCACAGCTACATCTTACACGTCACTGATTTCACCAGATGCGGAGTCCTACGACGTAACGTGAGTACTTTCACTGTAATTCCATGCTTGTAGCAGGCCTAAGAAAATATTACAACCATCTAAAGCCTAAGAATGAGGACTCTTAGGACAATATTACTCTTAGGACTCTTAGGAGGAATATTAGGACAACATGTGTTATAAAAATTTGGCTGGTTTTCAGGAGAGAGAGAGAGAAAAACGTCATAAAAAATAATGGGGCAATCAGTGTTATGAAGAGTGCAGAAGTGGGGCAACCTGTGATATCATGCTACATGTTTTGGAATCTAGATAGTAGCTCATTTCAGGAAAACACCTTGATAACACTTGTTGCCGACAAGAATGGTATAACACATGTAGTTTAAGCGGGAATAACTCATTCCCAGCGCTACCAACAAAAAAACTGAGGCCACCACGAGATTCGGCTAGAAATTCTGAATAAAAATCATCCAAAACCTCAAAACCCATTTTTTTCATATCACATGTTGTCCATAGATTTTTTATAGTGGTCATTGTTCAGGATAAAAGAAGAAGAAAAAGGTTTATTACAGAAATAACATAAAGATAAATACTTCTCACTAAAAGAGCAAAAAAATAATAGACAATACGGCAAATACGTCTGCCGGAACTGATTATTCGCCAAATACAGAGGCAATATAAGTAAGACCAAAAAACAAAGTAAAATAATTCTTTACCACAGGATGCATACTCGGTCCTCTGGAAATTAAATTGGCTCACCAACCCATATTTCCACGCAAGGCTGCAATACCTATCTAGAGCCCCCCAATCTCCCCCATTCAAGAGCCCCAGCGCCTCGTTCCGGGACAGGACCGACCTCCGAAAAACCTGGGACCTGAACTCAGCCAGCACTGGGCGCACAGCTTTATTGGTTCTGGCAACTTTTGTGTCGAACTTGGGATATTTTCAGAAATTTGGCATGAGGGTATAACTCGAGAGTTCTTGGAGCTATAAAAATCGTTCTTCACTTGAACACTCTCTTCAGCTATACAGTATTCTACAGTATTCGCTAATAGCTATACAGCCAAATTCGACACAAAAGCTGCCAGAACCAATAAAACTTCGCGATGGTCTCATTCATTCAGCGTCCAAAAATCTATAAAAATTGATACTAAATACACCTTTTTCTGAAAAACCTTGGAAAATACGAACTTTCTCCCCCTCAAAACCCCCCAAAAATACCTTTAAAATTGAGCTTGCAATGTGGTCCAAGAATTGGGCCGTTGTGAGACCGAGATTGATTTTTGGTGAAAATTTCAAGAATATAGCTATTATAGTTTGGCCGAAAAAGTGTTGACGGCGTACGGCGTACTAGCAGAATTCGGATTCTACACGCCTTGAAACGTGAAACATCAAATTTTGAGGGCGTTGGAATTTTTTTTACTTGGGTGATCACAATGGTTTATTATTGAATAATGAACCATTATTATTGAATAATGTACCAGAAATTATGGCACCTACCTGGATTGTAACCCTTAAAAAAATAAATAAATAAATAATAAAAAAAAAATTAAAAAAAAAAATAAATAAATAAAATAAAATAAAATAAATAAAAAATATAACCAGGAGAACAAGTCGCCATGGTTTTCTCCTCTCGATCTCAGCAACTAAGAATGATCAATGCGACAAAACAACAAAAAATAAATAAAAAATAAAAAAAATAAAAAAATAAAATTAAAAAAATTAAAATAATAATAATAATAAAAATGAAAGAAAAAAGTAATCCGATCAGACTTACACGGGCTGACGCCAGCGGACAACAAATGCCGAAAAAACCAAGTCAACCATAGTAACTTCCTTCTTTTGCAGTCGGTTAAATAAATCGAACCATCCCCTAGCGAAATTCTTTCCTCGCTCGGAGTTATTCTTTCGCAAATCTTTTCCCGAATCGTTTCGCTTTTCGGTTACGTCACGCGAACGATCGAAGTCGCCTGGCGCGATTTTCAAACGGAAAGAACGTTCGCAGCAATCGCTGTTGAAGGAGCACTGAATGGACGTGTTCTCGCCGTAATAATCGAATGGTCCAAGATACCGCACTCTCACCTTCTAGCGGTACTCGTGGCCCACTGGTTGATAATTAATGTAGATGAGCTCCCATCGGCGGGGATTCGATTAAAATGGTAATCGCAATAATTAATATAACCATTGTCCGGTCGGAAACTTCGAAGACGATGGATTCTCAACTAGGTATACTGTAAATAAAAATATTTCCACCGCGACATGTGGCGTTACGCTTCCGAGTCATCCGAATTAATTGTGAATCATTTTATTTGTCCGATCGAGGAGCGCGAAAAGTCGTTTTCCGTGCTAATAATTTGGCCTACGATCCGCAGAGCGAATTGGCCGATTTCCCTGCAAATTTCTTATTCTCTTTCCCCGATTTTGGGTTAGATTCGGAGGTCGTGCTCGTTTTCACGCTCCGGATCACTCGTCCTGAGGATTGGCCCGTAATTCGCCGAGATTGTGTTCACGCCCGTTTATACGCTGAGATCAGTCATCAGTGTAGGGATACGCAATCGGTTAAAAAGTATCAACAAATAATAAAAATTATTTTTTAACCGATTCTAATCGGCTTCAATGAATCGATTCTCGAAAAATCGTTGCTCTCAAGTATCGATTTTTGCAAAAAGCGTGTTTTTAGCGATTTTTTCTTTTTTTTTGGAATAAAACACGATCATAATACGATGATAACGATTTTTCGAGAAAAGGTTCTTTCTAGCCAATTCAGAATCAATGCGAAAAAATCATCCCTCATTCTAAATAGGAGAAAGAAAATGTTTCAAAGAGAACAAAAATTTTCAAAATTAGTAAAAAAAACGATTTTTTAAAAAAAACGCCGATTTTTCCAAAATCGGGAATACAGTATAGATTTTCAATTTTATCCTGGTAACCAAAGTCGATTAATAATTCGATTTTTCCATAAGAAAGAATCGATTTTTAGAAAAATCGGAAATCGGTTGCGTATCCCTAGATCAGTGACCAAGTAGCGTTCCTCCATTTGCGATTAATTCAACTCATTATTTGGTCGTACAGCGATGTTCTTTCCCTTCGAATATCATGGCGCTTGGAAACGGTGAGTTGACCACTGATTCACAGAAGAAACAGTGGCCTAGCTTCACCAGCGAATTTTCAAACGAACTATAAAGATGTAGAAAATATTATAACGATTGTAGGAATAAATTTATATGGACTCAGAAAGTCCACTTCACGTTTCAAAAACCGTTAAAAAAAACTGTTAAAGCGTAAAAAAAAAAAAAAAAAAAACATTACAATGCTCTTTTTATTGGATATTAATGTTTTTTTTTTCTATTTTTCAAGCGAGTTCAAGATCAAATTTTAACACCTCCCGAGGCTCTGGTCTAGCTGGCCAACGAGCTCTTAATTATTATTGCAGAGAAGAATTTTTCTAAAAAAATCATATTTTTATCTAGCAAACTGCAGCAGTTAACGAGCTATGCGACTATCGGCGCGATAAGGGCCCACGCTTTAAAGCAGAATGGGTCAAACATCGAGGAACAAATAATATTTGTTTAGTATGAAGATATATCTTTATAACAATTGTATGAATAGAAAAATATTTTTCGCTGAGAACTGATTTTGTGCGCGTTTTGCGTCGAAATTCAATGGCCGGTTGTGCTTTGAACGAGCCAAATAGCATTATTTTCTGCGAAAATAGGAAAATTCCTCCTGATGACGAAATCGGCCCGAGTCGGCGACAAATTGCTGAAGGATAGCCGCTCGAAGTTCGATCATCTGTGACTGAACTAATGGGCGTTTCCTTTTTTTTCGAAACTCGAACTGGCGAAGGAACTGGATCATTTTTCTTTCGGAACCGTTAGTGAAATGAGGGGTACCTGATCGAGTCGCATGCTCGACGGTACGTCACCATTCGCTTTTGTCGAGCCATCATCGAAACCGACAATGGGGCTGGTGTTCGAGTCTGCCATTTTCAGAAATGAATTTTCTGGGTTTTACCAAGATCTTCTCTTGGCAACGAGAAAGGTATTAAATGTGCATGTTGTTGAAAAAAGTGGTAGCAGAGCTTGCAATAGGTTTTAGTGAGACCTCTCAGTGATAATCACAATAAGGCAAAATATGGAATACTATGACTTCGAAAAACTATCAAAACACTGTCAACTATGGTTTTTTTTTTTTTTTTTTTTTTTTTTTTTTTTTTTTTTTTTTTTTTTTTTTTTTTTTTTTTTTTTTTTTTTTACGCATAAAATATGGATTTATCGATTAAACCCTTCGTAGAAGCCTAACTTTTACAAAACCATGCCTATCCTATTGTTCATCAAAATATTAAATGCAAGGTATTAAATAATGTGCATGTTGTTGAAAAAAGTGGTAGCAGAGCTTGCAATAGGTTTTAGTGAGACCTCTCAGTGATAATCACAATAAGGCAAAATATGGAATACTATGACTTCGAAAAACTATCAAAACACTGTCAACTATGTTTTTTAATTTTTTTATTTTTTTTATTATTTTTTTTTTTACGCATAAAATATGGATTTATCGATTAAACCCTTCGTAGAAGCCTAACTTTTACAAAACCATGCCTATCCTATTGTTCATCGAAATCATTATTTTTCAACTATCAGCATACAATGTAATGTGGGCGCCAAAAAAATGCTTTCGATCACGGTGAAATCTCGTCATACCACGATATCTATGACAAGATCGCGGAATCGATCCTTGGCCGCGTACATAGGAAATCCTTGTGCTGTTCATCTGGCCTAATTGTAGATAATTTCATCGCTTTTCGTTCTTTCCAGCGACATCTTTTCGACCGATAAAAATTCCATTGTTTCGACGTGGAAATTCCGCATATTGTCCGATCATAACAGCAACATTTTTGACGTGGAGATTTCCAGCGAGACCTTAGCTGTTCTAACAATGGGAGATCGAACGGATACGCGGCGATGAAGTCATGGGATACTGGCTGTTAATAAACGGCGTTTCATCTGATGGAAAAGAAAGCTTACTTAGTAGTACACTCGTGTTTTCTACTCAATTACGTCTTTCCGTATTCGCTATCGCTTTACCCACGATTCAAACTCGTACAATACGATAGTAGAAATCTTCAGGGCGTTCAAGTCGAACAGAAGTGGCCATAAGTGCGGTGTTGGTTTTTAATTAATTTCAGCAACTGCTATGAAGCTGAGCAGTTGCAACTGGAATGAACCCGACACTCCAGAACACTTTATTTGTGCCTGTCCTGTATTTCGAGGAGTAAGAATAAGTTTTTTTGAGGAAGACCGCATCAGCCGAGAGAAACTGAAAAATTGTCTGGTCTCCAATGAAGTCCTGACTTTGAAGAAATTGTCCTTTTTTTTTTGAGAATTCTGATTAAAACTAGGGTCTTCTTCTTAAACGAGGGATTTCTGTACTGAACGACAAGTGAGAGTCGAAGTGTCTTTTCCTGGTTTGATGTTGTGCGGCAGTAATTATTTAATTATTTTAATTATTAATTATATAATTATTTAAGAATTGTAAATTGTATAAAAAAACCCTTGTAATACCTTACGGTTGTACAATAAACGATATTTCATTTCATTTCATTAATTAATTTCACTTCATACGAAAAAATCGGGCGTCATTAGAAGGTTTTTCCATCGCAGATTACTCGTAGGATCAATGTGTATCGATGATGGATTCATCGACCCTTTCTTCAGGAATAAGGTCAAGACGAAGATGTTCCTTCGCCGAGCTTTCGGAAAATATATTTCCATCATCGGAGCCAATAAAATACGATAATTTAGTCAGCTCAAGGCTGGCATTCGATTTAATAATATAATATTAACATGACTTGCATAATATGCAAGGAACACTGTCGACGTTAAGATCATCTCAGTTCTATAAATTAACGTAAAAAATCCTTCATAACTCATGTGCTTTAAGAGCACTTGAAAGCAGAATTACTTGACGTTGCATGCTTGGTGGTATTACAGTTATAAGTGAAGATTATAATACTACTATTCACACTACTATTATTAAGCGGGATTAACTATTTATTCTAGTAGTCAAAAGCGTCGAAACGCGAAAAACAGCAATTCAGATACGACGAATTGAAAGAAATCTCTGCGACCTAACCAGCCCTAACCAATCCGAACTTGACTTTCGTGAAGATACCAATACTACTACTAACACTACTACTATCTGCGGTATTTTAGTATTATATACTAGTAGTCAAAAGCGTCGAAACTCGAAAAAAGCAATTCAGGTACGACGAATTGGAAGAAATCTCTGCGACCTAACCAGCCCTAACCAATCCGAACTAGACTTTTGGGAAGATACCAATAACTACTACTAACACTACTGATATTAAGCGGGATTTACTATTTTATAGTAGTAGTCAAAAGCGTCGAAACGCGAAAAACTGTTCAGATTCGCGAAAAAATTCAGATACAACAAATTGGAAGAAATCTCTGCGACCTAACCAGCCCTAACCAATTCGAACTTGACTTTCATGAAGATACCAATACTACTACTAACACTACTACTATTATTCGGGATTTACTATTTTATAGTAGTAGTCAAAAGCGTCGAAACGCGAAAAACAGCAATTCAGTTACGACGAATTGAAAGAAATCTCTGCGACCTAACCAGCCCTAACCAATCCGAACTAGACTTTTGGGAAGATACCAATACTACTACCAACACTACTACTATTATTCAGGATTTACTATTTTATAGTAGTAGTCAAAAGCGTCGAAACGCGAAAAACTGTTCAGATTCGCGAAAAAAATTCAGATACAACAAATTGGAAGAAATCTCGGCGACCTAACCAGCCCTAACCAATTCGAACTTGACTTTCGTGAAGATACCAATACTACTACTAACAATACTGATATTAAGCGGGATTTACTATTTATACTAGTAGTCAAAAGCGTCGAAAAGCGAAAAACAGCAATTCAGATACGACGAATTGGAAGAAATCTCTGCGACCTATCTGGGAACACGGAGCGCTATGCCTAGCGGAATTCGCATAGCCTCGCTCTCTTCGGCGACTTCTTTTATCCCTTTTTGTGCCGTATGTGGGACAACGAGAAGCAAGGACGACTCACACGAAGGAACTCAAGATCTCTGGGAAAGTCATCGCGGAAGCTAGTTCGTGACGCATCAGTTACGCGTATCAAAAGCGTCTCACTGCTGACGATGCCTGGTCAGTACACGTCCTACGCTAATGCCTGGAGATTTACTTTCAACGCGTGAAACTATACTTTTTGGTTGGAAAATACACTGAAAACCGCGAGAGTAGAACACTAGAAAATTTTCGAGTAAAAATATTCACATTCATTTTACCTAAGAGGTTATAATAGTTTTTTTTTTTCTGTTTTCTTATTGTTTTAATTCCAGTCATCTAGCGTAGATATACGTTTATAGAGTGTACTGCCGTAGGAATATTTCCCCCTTGAATTCGATTTTCTTATCCACGAAACGGAATTTGTATGTGTTTTAGGTTCGAAATTCAACGATCGATTTTTTAATAATAAACCATTGTAATCGCCCAAAACAAAAATGTTAACCCCTCAAAAATTGATGTTATACGTTTTAAGGCATGTAGAAAATGCAAAAAATGGTTGTACAATGGTTTATTAAAACAGGTTGGTAATTATAGGAAAAACTCCTTAGCAACTATTGTAATTTTTACCATTTTTATTTTTCTTAATTCCAAATTAAAATCCGATTAGAAAAAAATTTCCAGGGCGATTACAATGGTTTATTATTATAATAAACCAAAAACCGCTGTACAATCATTTGCAGCGTTTTTAAATTCAATATAAACGAGACGACGGATTGACACGTGCGTCGACTCGATATGAGTTGAACGGACTCAGAACTCAGAGATGTGACGAAACGTCCATGAAAAATAAACGGATTCAAGTGCGGTCCTTTTTTTCCACTGCGCAAATATTTCCCTCGGTGCGTTTTCATTTTCTCACGTTTTTCGCAACGTCGGTGCGCCTTGAAGAGAAAAGGATAAAACGATTCGGCCACTAGGAAAAAGGAAGGCGAACCTTTCGAGATCACCGGGCTCAGCGAACGGAACGCTTCGGCTTTCAACGCAAACCGCCCCGTGTCTGCGGAGCAGTACCGTTGCAGTGGCAGGCGATGGTAAACTATGGTGAGCGCTCATTTGCAAAACGCCTCTCGCTCTAGTTGGTCAGGAGGCCGGAATGGCTTCAGAGTACATCAATCGGTCTTTCGGGGCTCAATTGACAATATCGGAGCATATTTGACTGAGGAAAAAAAAAAAAAATACCTACTGGAAACGAGGGAAAAACGCTGCAAATGATTGTACAGTGGTTTATTATTCCTTCGCTTCAATAATGATTTAGGAAGACTATCCATTTGTGATAGTAATTATTACGAACATTTCTGAACAATCCCATCGAAAAACAGATGGTAACTATCGGAGAAAATTCCGTAGCAACTATTGTAATTTTAATCAATTTTATTTTTCTTAATTTCCTAATTAAAAGCTAAATTTTTTGCCTTACCGTACAGCTGGAAAGAGTGTTTGACGACCATTCCAATGAGTATAGAACGATTCTTATAGCGCCAAGAGCTCTCGAATTATACCATCATGTCAAGTTTCTGAAAATCTCCCAATTCGACACAAAAGCAGCGATAACTCGAGAACCAATAAAGCTATCGACCGGCGATGGTCTCATTCGATTCAGCGCCCAAAAATCTATATAATTTGATACCAAACACACATTTTTCTGAAAAACCTTGGAAAATATGAATTTTCTCCCCCTCAAAACCGCTCAAAAATACCCTTAAAATTGAGCTAGCAAGTTGGTTCAAGAATTGGGCCGTCGTAGGACCGAGATTGATTTTTGGTGAAAATTCAAATTTTTAGCTTTTACAGTTTGGCCGGAAACTGCTAACGGCGTACGGCGGACGGAGTGAATTTTTTTTATTGGTTATTCGGATTCTACATGCCTTGAAACGTAAAACATCAAATTTTGAGGGGGGTTAGAAATTTTTTTTTCTTGGGCGATTACAATGGTTTATTATTGAATAATAAACCAAAATGAATAGTTATTACGTCATAACTTGTCCGTTGAACGTGAATATCGATACTAGCGCTTGTACCCGCAACACATACCGACACGGCTACATTCTTATTCCATTCAGCAAGAAAATAGATCTGATTTAATAGCACAAAATAATATTTTTCGGATATTGATGGTTTTTGGATTTTTGGAAAAATTCGAGGTCGTTTTTGAGCACCACCAAAAAACAGGATCTAGCTCTTTCATCTTCGACGCTCAGGATCTGCTATCGTACCGGAGACGTTTCACTGGAGATGTTGCAAACACGGTGCAAAATCGAATCTTCCACTTCAACCATCAAGTTCTACCATTAACTTCAATTTATAACTTTGACCTTCAACTTCGATATCTACTTCAGTCTTCAACTTAGCTTACAACTTCGATCAACTTCAACCTTCAGCTTCAATCTTCCACTTCGACCTTCATCTTCAATCCACAACTTCGAACTTGATCTTCGACCTACAACTTCGATCTTCAGCTCCATTCTTCAATTACGATCACAGTTCCAACCTTTAACTTCGACGTTCACCTTCAATTCTAAACAACGACCTTCATCTTCGATCTACTATTCCGATCTTCAACTTTGACCTTCATCTTCGACTTTCAGCTTCGACCTTAAAATCCGACCCTCAACTTCGACCTTCATCTTCAATCTACAACTTCGAACTTTAACTTCGACCTTCAAATTCGATCTTCAGCTTCTTCCTTCAGCTTCGATATTCAACTTCAACCTTCAACTACGATCACAGTTTCAACCTTTAACTTCGACCTTCTGCTTCAATCCTAAACAATTAAATAATAAATAACAAACTTTAACAATAATAACTAACTTAAATAATTTTTTTCCAATGATTGGGTTTACTGATTTGATCATCGGTGAAATCGTCCATTTTTGCAGATTTTGAGAGGTTGACTCGGTGTTGTATTTCTTACTGTATGCAATGGCCACGAAAGAAGCAATTTTATTTTAAAAATCAAAAGCAACGTGAACGATGTGTTGAAAATTCCATTTCCGGAAGCGATTTCGGTCAAGTTCGCCCGTAAAATTCTCACCGTTCGATTCGGCGCGAGCCGAATTTCTCTCGGACGTTGTAAAATCGTTTTCGACCACGAGGGCGTTGGAAATCGGCGAGAGTGTAAAAGATCAAGGAAGCGCGTCAACAAGAGAAGAAGAAGAAAACTTTTTTCATCTCGACGTGATGAATAGAGCAGGCGTTGTTTGCTCGAGTTGATTCGTGAAGTGCGAGCTATATCGCGTATGTGGTGCGACCTTAAAAAATCGCACTTCTTGTGCGGTAGAAACTTTCATCCTTTTCTACTTGATCCAGATAGAACACCAGATAAGAATACATGAGCCAGAATAAAATAGAATCCAGATAGAAGACCCAGATAGAATACCGGATAGAATCCAGATAGAATGCTGGAGATCCAGAAGAGAATACCAGATAGAATACTGGATAGAATCCAGATAGAATGCTAGAGATCCAGAAAAGAATACCAGATAGAATACTAGAATAGAAAAATCCAGATAGAATACTAGAATAGAAAATACAGATAGAACACTAGAATAGAAAAATCCAGATAGAATACTAGAATAGACGAATCCAGATAAAATACTAGAATAGAAAAAATCCAGATGGAATACTAGAATGGAAAAATCCAGATAGAATACTAGAATAGAAAAATACAGATGGAACACTAGAATAGAAAAATCCAGATGGGATACTAGAATAGAAAAATCCAGATAGAACACTAGAATAGAAAAATCCAGATAGAACACTAGAATAGAAAAATCCAGATAGAATACTAGAATAGACGAATCCAGATAAAATACTAGAATAGAAAAAATCCAGATGGAATACTAGAATGGAAAAAAATCCAGATAGAATACTAGAATAGAAAAATCCAGATGGAATACTAGAATAGAAGAATCCAGATAAAATACTAGGATAGAAAAAATCCAGATGGAATACTAGAATGGAAAAAATCCAGATAGAATACTAGAATAGAAAAAATCCAGATAGACTACTAGAATAGAAAAAAATCCAGATAGAATACTAGAATAGAAGAATCCAGATAAAATACTAGAATAGAAAAAATCCAGATGGAATACTAGAATAGAAAAAATCCAGATAGAATACTAGAATAGAAAAATCCAGATGGAATACTAGAATAGAAGAATCCAGATAAAATACTAGAATAGAAAAAATCCAGATGGAATACTAGAATAGAAAAAATCCAGATAGAATACTAGAATAGAAAAATCCAGATAGACTACTAGAATAGAAAAATCCAGATAGAATACTAGAATAGAAAAATACAGATAGAACACAAGAATAGAAAAATCCAGATGGAATACTAGAATAGAAAAATCCAGATGGAACACTAGAATAGAAAAATCCAGATGGAATACTAGAATAGAAAATCCAGATAGAATACTAGAATAGAAAAAATCCAGATAGAATACTAGAATAGAAAAATCCAGATGGAATACTAGAATAGAAAAATCCAGATGGAACACTAGAATAGAAAAATCCAGATGGAATACTAGAATAGAAAAATCCAGATGGAATACTAGAATAGAAAAATCCAGATAGAATACTAGAATAGAAAAAATCCAGATAGAATACTAGAATAGAAAAATCCAGATGGAATACTAGAATAGAAAAATCCAGATGGAATACTAGAATAGAAAAATCCAGATGGAATACTAGAATAGAAAAATACAGATAGAATACTGGAATAGAAAAAATTCAGATAGAATACCAGAAGAATACGGAATTTGTTTTCGATGTTTACATTAAATGGCAATCTGGTTTTTGGAAGTTTCACGTTGGAAGACAAACCAAATCCAAATCCAAGCAGAAAATATGAATTTTCTCCCCCTCAGAACCCTTTCAAAAATACCGTTAAAATTGAGGTAGTGATTTGGCTAAAGAATTGAGCCATTGTCAGACCAAGATGGATTTTTTATGAAAATTTCAAGAATGTAGCTATTATAGTTTGGCCGGAAAAGTGTTGACGGCTTACGGCGGACAGACAGAATTTTTTTCAATTGGTTATTCGGATTCTACATGCTTTTAAACGTCAAATTTCCAGAGAAACAATTTTATTTTATTATTTTTTTATTTTTTATTTATTTATTTTTTTGGCGATTACAATGGTTTATTGATTAATAATCAAAATGATTGAATTCGATGAAGTTTTTAGAAAATGTTCCTCCGGTGAAAAAAACAAAATTAACCGTTGCATTTCAGTGTCTAGAGAATCTAGTGACTTTGTGACGGTGTACTTGAGCGGGGGCATTTTCCATACCTGCTAACCTCCAAAATCATGCACCAATTTGGACATTTTTCGCGCGTCTCTTCACTGAAAGTAGCGGCCAAACTGACATGCTTGTCGATAGTTGTTCACAAAAAAAAGATGAATATTAATTTTTTTTTTAATATGTGGCTTGAATCCATCGGAGGTCAACAGCCGAAGAAACCGAACGGTTTCCGCATTGTTTTCTGTGACAAGTCTCCACAGAGCAGATGACTTCGTTTTTCAGCGCAAACAGCGGGGGCGAGAATGTGAGACCACCCGTGAAAATGCGGTAAACCATTTGGCGTAGCAGGTGGCTTCGCGGTATTCTCTGTTTATCCAACCGGTGAGCATGAAATTCCACCATTTTCCTGCGAGCTGTACACGAGTCCTAAATTTGACCGAAACCTTAGAACTAAAAGAAGGCGACTAGACGAAAACTGCCCGATGAAAAAAAAATCGACGGAGAACTCGAGGATTTACTTTGATTAATACTTTGAATTTCCTTCCAAACGGAAGGTTAGAATTCGAATTTTATGTGAAAACAATCAAAATCCAACGATTAATAATTGTTTCTCAATTTCTTCTATTTTTCATAATTTTGGAGTTCTAACGTTGGAATATTTTTCGCGACGTTTGTGAATTTTGAAAAAAAAATGTTAGCAATTGGAGAAAATTTATTTATTTTAGAATCAATAAAAAAAAAGCTTTATTTTTGGTTTTCGAGATATATATTCCAGCTTTACGTAAAAAAACGTGTGTGGGTAAGTGCAATAATAAGTTTGATTTAGATAATGCTGTGATAATAGTGACCTTAAAAATTCTCATATATATGTTTTTTTAATTTTGACTACATGACAAATAATGTTTTAATGTTGACTGATCAAATGATATTATATTTTAAAAATTTTGACATAAATTATTTTAAATTCTGATAATTATTTTTGGAGATTCTTGAACTATAAAGAAATTTTGTAAATGGTGACTTCACAGATTGGAATGATGATGACGGGTTGGAGGAGGGGGAGATGGATGAAATGAGGATGGGCTAAATAATGGATTGAAGGAGATAAGGTAAGGTGAAAACGTAGAAAAATTGAAAAAAAAATTTAAATGACGTATATTTTTTATATAAGAAAATTAGAATAGGAAAATTAGTTAACTGATAGTTTGTATTGTTTTTGAAGCTGAAGAGGCGCACGAGTCGGCGAAACGTTCAGAGAACGAATGAAGTAAGAAGTGTCTGGATCTACAACATCATCAAAGAAACGTGTTTTCGATTTTCTTCCAGCGCTAATAGCTCAGCGGGACATGATATAAATAAATATACATCCAAATACATCAAATTGTAGGATTTTGATCGCTCTTCCTCGCCTCTGAGTAGTATACCTATGTAAAATTGGTCGGTTCAAATGTTATCGGGGGAAAACGGGCAAAAACGCGAAAAACAGGGTCGTAAATTTTTAAAGCGCAATAAAACTTGAATGAAGGCCTAATACAAAAAATAAGATATTTTCACACGACGAGTTTGTCTCTGTTTTACGATCCTACGACCAAAATTTAATTACGTTGCTCCAGTTTCTCAATCAATTGGATACCCAAGATTTTTCGACCTTCGCTTCGGGCCGCTCTAGCTCCGACTAAAATCGACCAACGAAGAAATTCTTGTACTTTTTCGTTTAAAGAATGTACCCATGAACAAAATGCGCTCATGAAATTTTTTCGCCTTGCGACAATTTTTGAAGAAAATCGCGAAAAATTGCGGAAAACGCGGTTTCGAAAAAGGTCAATAATTTACATAATCGAGAAAAATCGAAGTTGAAAATCGGAAAAGTACGATTTTACTGCGTCAGGAATTTCGATTTAATTGACGAATAGAGTATCAAATATTTTTTATCGTTTCACAATTTTGCTCCACACATGAGTTTTTTCAAACGCCGCATCAATGTTTCGACTTTCGAAGGCTATAGCTCCGCGGAGGTGAAAGCGAACCTAACGATCGTATTTACAAAAATGTAGGACATTTATCTGGCTACAACTTTGCAATTTACTTAGTATAGGCAAAATCCATTATTTTAGGAGCTACGGCGCCCGAAAGACGAAATTCCGAGATGACGATTTTCAACCCATAGGTTTTTCTTACATTTTATTTTTTTCCAAAAAAAAGGGGCCGAAAATAAATTTTTTTTTCAGACGGTGGCCTTCAATTCTGAACACACCATATTTTTTCATTCCAATCCCTCCGCCCATCTCTTCAATAAATCGTATACCTCTCCTCCAATTTGAATAATTGGAATGGTATTCTCTCTTTTTGCATCTTGACGCTGAAGTGTGCAGCATTGTCCCGGTTATTCAGGCTGCTGACTTTCCGTCTCGCGGTCACCTAAGTTTCACTCGAGGTAAATTATTAGTTTCAGTATCAGGTGAAAATGAAATCGATTCAAGGCCGGTCGACTGCGACGATTATTGCGGTCGATGGAATACGAGGTTTTGTCACATACGTTCACCGATCGGAAACATATCTTTTAGTTTCTTGACTGGAGCCAAAACATTTCCAGATGCAGTCCACAGATTCGGAGGAACATTTTGCTCGCTAAATGATTATTATGATTTATTTATTTATTAAAAACCAGTGGTGTGCATAGATCACACAGTACTTCCATGTTCGAGTCGGCAACAGGTATAATCAACAATATAATTTAAATAACCGTACTGAAGGCCGCAACGTTAATTTACGACAACTCAATTTCAAGAATTTTTCTGGGAGATATGGGAATATTTGTAGGGATAAGCGATACTTATCGATATGAGACAACTCAAATTTCAAGAATTTTTCTGGGAGATATGGGAATATTTGTAGGGATAAGCGATACTTATCGATATGAATATGGTATCGATACTTTTCTTTCGATACCAAGTATTTTTAGAATCGATGCTCATTGTTCGATACCAGTATCGGTATCGAATAAAATCTCTGGTATCGGTGAAGTAGGTATCGAAAAAAAATTAGCTGCGCCTTTGACTATGAACAAACCGACCATATTTTATAGATGGTCTAGCGAATTGCTAGTAGCAATAAAATATTTGACCATGTTTGTTGATGGTCGACATGAAGACCTGCGCTGAGCTGAAGTTTTGGTCAACACAACAACAACAGTTATCACTTATCAGTACCCTTCAACTTAAATAAATTGCCAGTATCGATACTTTCAAAGTATCGATACTTTAGGACCGATACCGAGCTGGCATCGATACTTGCTTAATGAGTATGGTATCGATACTGGTATCGATACTATGCCTGGTATCGCTTATCCCTAAATATTTGTTACTCAGACAATAGACAGATGGACGAGAGGACAGACGGACACTGACAGATAAACAAATGGACGTACACAGACACTTGTTCAGAAAGAGAGCAGAGCGCTCTAGGAGCAGGAGCGCGAAACGGTGAGTTTCAGATAAAGCTGAGAGAGGATTTCGGAAGGAATACACCTCTACTCAGGCAGTTTCTTCTTATTTAACGATGTATTGTGGGTTTTATATTTTTTCTGCTTTTGAAACCTTGTTGAATTATACAAAAATCAACAAACAGACGAAATAATTTTCACTTTTCTATGAACAATGTTATGATTGAAAATAAATCCACTTTCATTCTCCAAAAAACGTTTTCGGCATGTTGGATTAGTTCAAATCAAGAGAAAACCCACGTATTTATAGTATACTACCTTATGCTATATACTAGACTATATACTAGACCTTGAGTGTTCAAACAATTTTTGTGGACAAAAAGAATTCTACCAATGGTGCCGTAGCTACCAATGGTGCTACAAAGCCCTGATGATGCCCGAAGGGGCGAAAGTGCTCGGCGGGCAATAAAGGAAAAGGAGAATGAGTTGCCCAGTTTTTCTCCCCCGCAAACTTCAAAACCAAGAAGATATGAAGCGACTACCCAAAAACGAAGAAAAGAATTCTTGATGCAAACAATATTTTAATAACCGGGAATTACGTTACGTGACTTTAACGATAAAAATCTATCTTCATTCCCCCCCCCCCCCCCCCCCCCAAAGAAAAAATTTCATGACCTTTTAAACGTTCACCTGTATTGACTTTGGGGCAATGTGAATATTTCTGATCCAAAAACAACTGGATAGCACGGATGTACGGCGTGTGACCCTGCCGGTGAAGATCAGGCGTCATTCCCTCGCCATTACAAATATTAAAGACCTCTAGCGTAAAACATATTGATTTTTGCGGCCTCTAAAAAGCTCAACAGCGAAAAACGGCTAAGGTGGAAGTACGGTATGTGATCAAAACAATACCAAACGCACTTTCTTTAGCTGTACAGCTGAACGATTAATGTGAGTAGAAATTAAGTAATCACCTGCCTCTCATGTGGGTCTCATCTTATCCTTCTGTTCCCAGTTTTCCTCCGTCAAAGTAACAATTTCCCCGACGATTTTCCCTCATAAGCGATATATTACTGCCGCATCTGTGAATAATTATTTTACCTTTTCCTTGTCCTTGTATATCCAGGGGTTGTGAGGGGAAGAAAAACCAGGCGACTCATCTCAGGCTGTGGACCTTATGGCTCCACGTCGACCTGAAGATGCCCGAACGGGCGAAAGTTCTCGGAGAATGAAGAATCGGAGAATGATTCGCCTGGTTTTTCTCCCCTCACAACCCCTGGAATACTTTACCGTTTAAAGTGTATTCAGAATAATTTATCGTTGTCATACTTGTTGCAGGGGTTCGTCCACGTGCGAGTTTGGTTCCCACAGTTTCCGGGAGTTGTCATGATGTCCGATCAGGAGTTGATCATCATGTGCAAGCCTCCTGAGCCGACAATTATCGAGAACAAGGCAGCTGGATTTGCCGGCTCATTGTAAGTACAAAAAAATTTATAAATAATATGAGTTTTTTGCTCGTTGTTGAGATTGAGGGAGAGAAAACCATGGCGACTTGTTCTCCTGTTTTTTATTATCAGCCTGCCAAGCACTTTCGCCCCTTCGGGCATCATCAGGGCTTCGTAGTACCATTACAATGTATCCATACCAAACATTGCAATGTTACTAGGAAGCCCTGATGATGCCCGAAGGGGCGAAAGTGCTTGGCAGGCTGATAATAAAAAACAGGAGAACAAGTCGCCATGGTTTTCTCCCCCTCAATCTCAAGAACGAAGAATGATCGATGCGACAAAACTACAAAGAACAAAAGAAATGATTTTTTGTGGACGCGGCCATTGTCTCTGCTCTCAGTTTTCGAGGTGACTCCATGCAAAGGTGCCTTCAATAATTTAGCATAATTTCTGCCTTGAAACTGCGGCTGGATTGGTCGTTGAGATAATATATTGAATTTATTGTGATATATAATCTGATTTTTAAAATTATTGGCTTATCCTCTGAACTCCCTCACAAAATTTAATGTTTTACGTTCCAAGGCATGTAAAATCCGAATCCCCTCGGGAAGAGGGGAGGCATTTCTCACGTTGGGGGGTTATCAGAAAAGGGCCGTTATAAGAAAATTCAAATCCCAAACCAGTACTTAAAAATGGTTCTGCGTCACTCTACGGGAGCCCATAGTGAAAAACGCTGCAAATGATTGTACAGTGGTTTATTATTCCTTCGCTTCAATAATGATTTAAGAAGATCCATTTGTGATAGTAATTATTCCTTACATTATTTGTGAACGTTCAAACCGAAAAACAGACTGGTAAAACTGGAAAACTCAGCAGCAACTATTGTAATTTTAATCGAAATTATTTTTCTTAATTTCCAAATTAGAAGGTAAATTCATTGCCTAACGGTACAGCTGAGAGATTTAAGCGACTATTTTAACGAGTATGGAACGATTTTTATAGCTCCAAGAATACTTCAGATTCACCCTCGTGCCCAATTTCTAAAAACCTGACGAATTCGACTATAAAGCTGCCATAACTCGAGAACCAATAAAATTATCGATCCCGCGATGGTCTCATTCGATTCAGCGTCCAAAAATCTATAGAAATTGATGAAAATAATTACACCTTTTTCTGAAAAACGTCGGAAAATACGAATTTTCTCCCCCACAAAACCTCTCGAAAATTCCCTTAAAATAGAGGTAGCGATTTTTCTAAAGAATTGAGCCATTTGTCACACCAAGATTGATTGTCAGACCAAAAATTATGATAACGGCATGGGCGGTTACAACAACGTTGTAAGTTTGATCATTTCCAATAAATGACCCAGGTCTTCCTAATTCAATTCGAATAATTCATCTAAGGGATGTTCCTAATATGCCTGCTCATATTCCTGAAATAACATAAATAAAATACCAATATCTTTCTGGTTAGTTGAAAATAATCATTTATGCATGAAAAGGTGGCTGAATTATGGGCTGTAAATTTTAACTTTATTTATGGGTAATACCCTCTTTTCATATTTGGCTTTATATTCAAATAATGATTTTAGTTTGCAAAATTAAAGTTGCAGTTTTCTGCTAAAGGCTACAACTATTTATAATTTTAACTTTGACGGTTAATAGTTTTTTTAAGTTAAGGCTTTAATCAAAGTTGATAATTAGAATTAACATGGGTGCTAAAAGGTTGACTAATATTATATAATTAAGCTTTTATACGATTTTACAGGGACTATTCATTTTTGTGAAGTATTTACTAATAAATTTAGGGAGGTTGTTATTCGAATATAGTAAAATAAGGTAATTAAGCTTATTAATATTATTAATAGAATTATCATTCTTTCCCCAGAATTTACTAATTCATTTAATATTTTTTATTGGATATTCGGATTCTACGTGCCTTGAAACGTATAACATTAAGTTTTGAGGTGGTTAGAATTTTTTTCTAGGGCAATTACAATTGTTTATTATCGAATAATAAATCAAAATGGCTCTGAGGAAAATAAAAGCTCGGCGAGCGAGTCTTCTTTGCTCAGCGAACCACGTAAATGCCCGATTTGATAAATTTCTCGAAATTACCTGATTTCAGTTGAATCCATTTTCTCTAAGAAAACCGACTAATTTTAAGTTGTTCGTCGTGGTACGAGCATTGTTCCTCGTGATGAAATAAATGAGCAATTGACGTGGATACCGTAACGAGAGAGCGAGGAAGCGTTCGTGTGAGGTGACTGAAGACATGTGACTGACATAATTATTAAAAGAACGGGGCAACCGAGAAGCCAGCAGCGTGGAACGGAGGTCATGGTCTCGGGAGCTTCAGATTCTTCCCTGTTTAGGGTTCAGGGTAAGCTCGAAAATTCGGCCGGCGAAAAACTCGATTTACGGAAAATAATTTCTCTGGCTCTGTTTGAATGTTTTTCACCAAATTTCTTGCTATGTACGAGTGTAAGGCGTTCAAATGAAGACTCCTGCATAATAAAACAATTGATTTGCATTTATTTTGGCCCCGAAAATCACGGTTAAAGTCCAATTTTTGAGCTTTCAAAAACCGATTTTTTTGGACCACTTGCAGATTTTTCCGAGAAATAAAAAAAATCACAAAAATACATCTTGGTAAGACACAACTTTCCTAAAAATTTCAGATTTTTATCTGTATTGAGAGACGAGTAAAAATTCGTTAACTGTTCGGTTGAAAAAAATCGCAGGGGTACCCCTAGGATTTTTCGCGAAAATGTTTTTGAAATAGATTTCGCTCAAATTCAGCATAATGATAGTTGATGATGTGTACATCAATAATATAAGGTTCATTCTTTGTTTCTTCCGCACTAAATAGATGAAAAGAACGTTTAAATTTGAAAAATGTCATTTTTTCGTGTATAGTCTACTAATATTGTTGAATAACGCAAAAACGGTTGAAAAATGGATAGGTACATTACATTAGAAAAATGTGGGCAATTAAATTACCTATCTTTTGATATATTTAAACATTTGAATTGACGACTTTTTGTCTGAGTTATTCACTGTGCAAGTTACAAATCTTGGAAAACTTACAGTTGTTATGTCTAATTTTGCTCCTACTTTGCTCCAGTTGAAAAACCCAATACTTTATGATACTAAGTACGATACAATCCCCACCACCAACATACCAAATTATAGCAACTACTACTAAGTACTACCTACTATAAAAATACCTATAGATTCCCACTCTCCATACACAAATAATAAACTACTACTACCTACCCATACCTATACCTATATACCATATAGCATATTATACTATATACACTATACTATATATATACTATATAGTATATACTCTATTTTAATTAAATTAAAATAAAAATAAATACTATATATACTATATATAATATATACTATAATATAGTATATAGTATATATATATAGTATATATATACTATATATAGTAGTGATAAGGACAACACCCCACCCAAACAATATGTAAGGCCCGAGAGGAGGGGCGCAGCCCCTCCGACGGGCCGAGCGTGCGCGATAGCTGAGGGGGCGAAGCCCCCCTCTGAGGGGGTTGGGCAGCCGCCAGGGGCGCTCAGCTCCTAGTCGAATATAAAAACGCAAAGGCAGACTTTCTATTCGGGGTAAACTCTGAATCGTTCGAGCGAAATGTTCGTGAACCGAGACGCGGAAGGCCTACGATCCTAGCGATCGAAATTCGTAAATTTACGCCAACCTGGTCGATGCGGGTGCCGGATCGATAGAGGCGCGATCGATATGCAGCCAAGCACTTGGAGATACGCACCGTTCGCAATTCCAATGCACGGATGCTCGTCTCGGATAGCGCGTCGGCGACGACGGCCGTGGCTGGTCGTTTGGCGCGGCCGCGTGGGCTATGGACGGCGACGTCCACCAAATCGACGGCCCACCTGTGACGAAAACGACGAAGGCGGCGGCACGACGTTGATAGACAACGTCTCCTCTCCGCGCAGTATCCCAAAATACGTAGAGACGCTGGGTGGCCAATCTCATAGAGATGACAATTGAAGCCGCATTAAACTGGTGAAAACTCAGAGAAAAAGCACAAACGTATAGAACAGCTAGTAAGGCGGTTCACAAACGAAGAAGCTGGGACTCAGCGTTGATGGCCCAGTCGTTTGGGAATGCGCATGATTACATCACACCTGATTGGCTAGCAAGTGGCGTGACTGATGACTGATCGCGTTGATTGGCTGGGAGATGGCGCGATCGACGATTGATGGCGTTGATTGGTTGATGGATCGTGCATGATGACTAGATTTTCAATTAGAAAAAATGGGACTACTTTACAGTCAGGCCTGCCAATGCAAAGTATTTTGTAGGATGTACTTTATATTTATAGATAGTACGCTTTTAGTTGTAGAGCACATAAATATTTGATTATTTCGCGAATAGAAACTTGTCGTTTCAAATAATTTTAGAAAATAACGGAATGAACAAATAAATAATAGAGCGATCATAAATAAATAACAAAACGATTATACAACGCAACAATTATAATTCAAGTTCGTAACATTCCCTATTCGGATTTTTCGGCTCTACCTAGTTGTGATCTAACGATTTGAAATTCCTCAGATTTTCAGCCGAAAAAATCTCCCACTGATACTACTTAATGCTTCTTCGCTTCTATTTTCGGTAACTTCAAAGAAAAATCGTCAATTCAAACGATTGATATATTAATCATAAGAACAATGTCGACCGATCATCGTAACAAATTTGAAGAAAAGCGATGATCAGAAAAAATGTTCGCCAATCTTTCGCGCTTTTTTACGGATAATTTTCAAAAATTTTCGATTAATTTTTTTAAAAAGTACTTAAGTAATTTCTTTTTTTTAAATATCCTGGAAAAAATTCCACAACTTCTTACCTATTTTATGTTTGGTTGTCGAGACAGACAAAAATACATTTCCAGGGAAATTGCTTGGTAATTAATATGTACATTAATTAAGATGTACATAATTGAATAATTTTTGTAATGCTTAGAAAATGCAAAGCGTCAGAAAAATTACCTATCTTTTTTGGTTTATTATTCAATAATAAACCATTGTAAAATTTGATGTTTTACGCTGCAAGGCATGTAGAATCCGAATATTGAATAAAAAAAATTCTGTCCGTCCGCCGTACGCCGTTAACGCTTTTCCGGCCCAACTATAATAGCTAAATTCATGAAATTTTCACCAAAAATGAATCTCGGTCATACGACGGCCCAATTCTTGAACCAGCTTGCTAGCTCAATTTTAAGGGTATTTTTGGGGGGTTTTGAGGGGGAGAAAATTAATATTTTCCAGGGTTTTTCTGAAAAATGTGTATTTGGTTTAATTATATAGATTTTTGGACGCTGAATCGAATGAAACCATCGTCGGGTCGATAGCTTTATTGGTTCTCGAGTTATCGCAGCTTTTGTGTCAAATTTGGGAGATTTTCAGAAATTCGACACCATAACTCGAGAGTTCTTGGAGCTATAAAAATTGTTGTATACTCGTTGGAACGCTCGTCGAACACTCTCTTCAACTATACCGAAAGGCGAAAAATTCAGATTTTAATTAGGAAATTAAGAAAAATAGAAATGATAAAAATTATAATACGGAATTTTCCCCGATAGTTACCAATCTGTTTTTCGGTTGGAACGTTCACACATGGTTGGAATAATTACAATCACAAATGATTATTGAAGCGAAGGAATAATAAACCACTGTATAATCATTTGCAGCGTTTTTATATCTCTATTAGGCGGCGAATATTTGCGCTGTAATCTTTGATCTAATTTTCACTGAACAGCACCATTAAAATACATAGCTTTGGTCGATGATTAATTATCTCGTCGTGGCGATGAGGTTGAGACGTTATCAGCGAATCGAATGGATATGCGACAAATCACAAAATATTAATTCATTAATTAATATTAATTAATCTAATCGTGTGGTTGAGGTGGAGATAAAAAACGCGACGAGTTCTCCTTATCATCTTTATTTAATCGAGCGCTTTCGCCCTCGCGGGCCTCTTCAGGAGACATCTTAGAAAATAGTACGTCGAGTTTTTTTAGGATCGCCCGTGAAGAGGGTTCGTATTAATTATCTTACCTCTGGATTTCACTCCTTCGCGTGTCAATGGGTCACCGACTAACAAAGGCCTTTCATTACGATTTCGGCCTCCGAAGACGCCTCGAATTTTCGAAAGAACTGAGACTCTTCACCGAGCCGAGTGCCGTTATTATCTAGCCAACGAAATCTAACCAGACATGATCGTCTGCGAGAACCTGACATCTCTGCGCAAGGGACGACTACCAAATAGGAAGAAATTAATAACAGTTGTCACTTTTTTCCTTGCGGGCCTTGAGAAAAAAAAGTGGTTTTTTAAATTTACGTTCGAGAGTCGAGTACGCGCATGTTCGAGGTTAAGGTTACGTTTGTACGCTTTCTCCATATTAATAAAGCGGTATAAAATAGAAAAAAGGAGTTTTTCCATATACTTTCGACGAAGTTTCCGAGAAATATCCCAAACTGACGACTTTTGACGCTTGAAAATTTTTTCCTTCGCTCAAGAGATTTTTCCCAATTGTCAATTTTCGACAAATTTCGGGAGAACTTCAGAATTTTGACATTTTCGAGAAATACTTATCGATGAATATTTGTTTTGTCCGCCATAGATGGGCTGCGATCCTCCTAAAATATAAATACATGCAGGTCAATTTTTTCATTCGCACGTTTTTAGATATTTTCGGGTGAAGTATAATTCTGAAAACCGCCGTTCTTCCTATGCGCATTTTATCGATCATTTTCTGCTTTGCGAGCCTCCGAAATAAATATCTCCCACGAATGTCATTTTATATCTCTTCAGAGTTGAGATTTAGGCTAGTTACAATCTCAAACCAGCGAAACGTGTACCGATTATTTAGGCGAATAGTAAAAATGGTCAACTCTGTTTTGAAGTTAAATTTTTGGGAAACAATTGCCTATTTTCACAGCTTTCAGAAAGCTCAATACGTTACAAATTTAATGCTTTTCAAAAACGCGTAAGTTAGCTTTTGTTCGAAAATCCAGAGTCTAATGAAAATAAGCTAAAAAAAATTAATAAAAAACGAGGCGAGGAATGGCGGTTGGGGAAAAAGCTAAAACCTGGTTAAAGTGAAATTTGTTCATTTCTATAAAAATAAGAAAAATAAAAACCAATAAAGGAGTCGCCGTGGAATCGCAAAAAAGTGAAAATTAAAAATATACGAGTATAAATAAAATTGTATAAATAAAAAATTATAAAAAGAAAAAATAAAAAAATATAAATATAACATTTTTTTTTAAATTATTGACTTTCATTAATTTTTTAACGATATACGGCAACTTTTTTCATTTTCTGACCACGAACACACCTACATTTGTTCAGGAAGTGGTGGCATAGACATAGACTGAGCATTTCTTCTCAATTCTTTTCCGTTCCGAATTCGACTTTTCGGACGATCACAATAATTCGATTTACCAAATAAGCATGGAAGTAATAACTTAGTTTTGGGAACGGGAGAGGAGACATGGAGCAGGTTTTGCGAGAGAGAGCTCCAAGTTCAAACTGTTATCGCGGTCGCTACGTTCGTTTTCAAGAGCCGAGAAAATGTCAGCGTAAGTTTTCATTTGGTCTCCCTCGTCTATTGTAATTAGGTACAAAAATGGTGGGAAATGTTTCCTTGAAGTGACTAAAATCCAGAATAACCAGATCAGTATTACAATGGCTGATAAATTAACAGGTAGGTTACTCTGTCGATTGACTATTTTATAATGATATTTAGTCAGTTCGGTTGATAAAATTCGGTTAGTTGAATGTTGAAGGTACAATTAACGACCCTTTCCTCCAACAAACGAGAGAACCACAGCATTAATGTCCAACTAAAGTGTTTTTTTCTGGTTAACGTCTTGGGATTCAAAATGCTGAATTCGCATAAATTTTTCATTATAAATTTGATCTTCTATAAAAATTATGCATCCCTACAATTGAAATCTTGAAAAAAAATGAAGGAGGAACCGTCAAGAGGAGAGAGCGTGATCGAAAAATAGAAAAGATAGCATGAAACAGAGGGGAATACCTGACGTCACTAGTTCAGTCTCACTACACAGAGCGTCTACCTACAATTCCTCCCACCACGCACCAAACTGCTTCGCTGCCCTATCTCCAGGGCTAGAAAACTGCTGACGTAGACAGCGCGGTAAGTCCCATACTTTGAAGACATCTTTCAAACTTCACTAGAATCTGAAACTTTTTCAAATACTATTTCAAGCTTTTGAACCATTATTCCGTCATCTCCGTGGCGCTTACTTTGAAATGAAAAATTAAAAAATTCCCCATTATTGTAATAATAAATAATAATTGATCAAAATAAAATTAACATGAAACAAATAATAATTTTATAACCATCCCTTTCTCGCAAACGTTCAAACTTGAGGCGTATTTTATAGCTTCGCGGCCATTTATATAAACGCCCCAAACGTAAAACATGATATTCCCGTAAACATCTCGAGCTCGTCTTCATGCTTCTGCGACTATGACTCGTGACCGAAAGAAATCCGTCGTAAAACATGCACTTCATCAACTTGAGGATCTCTTCTGTCGCTCGGATAGCGGTAACGTTAGAGCATTTTTACTCCCGACGCTGTGTTTTTTTTTTCAGTATTTTTTTCCACCATCCAACTCACATAATATCTACGGAATTCACTCGGAGGCTATCAGGCCGACTAGCAAAGCACGACTGCCGCCTGTTGTCACTGTGGCGCGACCATTTTTTCTCTTCATCCGACGACTTCCTCCCGTTTCACCCGAGAACGTTACCTGACTTGCATGTATAGTTGGTCATTCGATATTTTACAACTTATCGCTGGCTGCTGCTGCTTTAAATCGCGATTCTTTTTTTTTAATTTTTTTATTTATTTATTTATTTTTTTTGCCACAGTAAAAAAATAAATTGTGCGGGTTCGGAAGTCAATTTGCGTTTTACAATCGCACGAGATAGCGTCTCTCAATTTTCGGGCGTTCTTTCCCTAGGGAAAAAACGTTGCAAATGATTGTACTGTGGTTTATTATGCCTTCGCTTCAATAATTATTTGAGATGATTATCCATTTGTGATAGTAATTATTCCGAACATTTGTGGACGTTCCCACCCAAAAACAGCCTTGTAACAAACTATAGTGGGAAAATCCGTAGCAACTATTGTGATTTTAATGATTTTTTTTTTTAATTTCCATGTTAACGTCTGAATTTTTTGCCTTAAGGTATAGTTGAAGAGTGTTCGACGAACATTAACGAGTATAGAACGATTTTTATAGCTCCAAGAATTATCGAGCCAAATTTTTTAAAAACTCCCAACTTCGGCACAAACGCTGCGATAACTCGAGAACTAATAAAGCTATCGACCCCGCGATGGTCTCATTCGATTCAGCGTCCAAATATCTATAGAAATTAAAATCGAATACACATTTTTCTGGAAAATGTTAGAAAATACGAATTTTACCCTCTCAAAACCCCTCAAAAATACCTTAAAATTGAGGTAGCGATTTGGCTAAAGAATTGAGCCATTGTCTGACCAAGATTGATTTTTGTCGACAATTTCAAGAATTTAGCTTTTTCAGTTTCGTCAGAAAAGCGTTGACGGCGTACGGTAGACGGGCAGAATATTCGGTTTATTAGTCAATAATAAACCATTGTAATCGGCCAAGAAAAAAATTTTCAAACCCCTTCAAAATTTGATGTTTTACGTTTCAAGGCATGTAGAATTCGAATATCCAATAAAAAAAATTCTGTCTGTCCGCCGTCAACACTCTCCTAGCCAAACTATAGCTAGGTACATTCTGGAAATTTTCATGTCTGTACGTCGAAATCTATATAACAAAATAACTCATTAAAAAATTAGTGGGATCGCGACTATATCTGCGTCTTCAATTCTCGTAACTCTGCTGCATTAACTACTATATTGATCTCCGAGTGTTGAAGAACCTTAAAACCTAACAAATACCAAGAGTTTATTTTTTTTTTTTTATGATAAAATGAGAACGTATTGATCTTCAGGAGCGATTAAGTCCATAAAATACCAATTGCATAGCTCATGAAAAAAGGTTGTACATACCTTCTCCAATGATGTCGTATATATACCTCTTTGTCTTAAGTGTACATTATAAGTGCGGGATACATTAATTACAATTAATTCAATTAATTTTCATTAATAATAATAATAATAATAATAATAATAATAATAATAATAATAATAATAATAATAATAATAATGATTAAAAAAGCGGTGGTTATTTTGGAATATTATTCAATAATAAACCATTGTAATCGCCCAAGGAAAAAAATTAAAATTAAAATAATTAATTATTATTAACTATCAAATTAATAATAATTTTTAATCCTTCGTTGTTGGGGTTGAGGGGGAGAAAACCACGGCGACTCGTTCTCCTGTTTTTTATTGTTGGCCTGCCAAGCACTTTCGCCCATTCGGGCATCATCAGGGCTTCGTAGCACCATTACAAGGTATCCACGGAACAAAAAAAGCGACAAATCCACAAAAAAAAAAAAAAAAATTTAATTTATTAAATTAAAATAATAATAATAATTAATTTCAATTATTTTTCTTTTCATTTTCTGGTGCTACTGGTGACCGCACCTACGCTGCAGTATGTTGTAGTCAATACCTTCTTTTTCGTACAAATTTTTCATATCCAATATAAGCGTTTTAAATGTTTCACATTTCTTCTACTCAGGCCGCACGGTGCTCGAGTGTCTGGCGTCGTCGAGGAAACCCCTGGACGCCTTGAATATGAAGTTGCTCTCTACAAGGAAGCTCCTGCGCGAATTTCGAACATATCCATCAACGAATTGCCGGTCGATCAAGCCGTTCCCATCGGTACGAAATTGCAACTTCGCGCCCGCATCAATCCCAAGTCTGGTAAGTTTTTCGAAACAATATCCACATCTCGGTTTTCCTATTGCGTATGATTTTTGTTTTGAAATAATTTCACATTTCCAAATAATTGGATATTTTCACGACAGCTTGGAAATTCGTCAAGCTCATGGAAGTAGCAGTTTCGCCGGATCCAGACGACGCTCATGCTGTTGGAAGCGTCTCACTCGTCAGAAATGGGTACGTTACCGTGTTAAACACAATTGAAAAATACATAGATGTTTTGAGGGGGAGAAAATTCATATTTCCCAAGGTTTTTCAGAAAAAGGTGTACGTGGTATCAAATTATATAGATTTTTGGACGCTGAATCGAATGAGACCATCGCAGGGTCGATAGATTCATTGGTTCTCGATTATCGCAGCTTTTGTGCCGAATTTGGGAGATTTTCAGAAATTTGACATGAGGGCATAACTCGAGAGTTCTTGGAGCTATAAAAATCGTTCTATACTCATTGGAATGGTCGTCAAACACTCTCTCCAGCTGTATCGTTGGGCAATAAGTTCAGCTTTTAATTAGGAAATTAAGAAAAATAAAAATGATTAAAATTACAATAGTTACTACGGAGTTTTCACCTATAGTTACCATCTGTTTTTCGGTGGGAACGTTCAGAAATGTTCCGAATATTTAAAATGACAAATGATAGTCTTCTTAAATCAATATTGAAGCGAAGGAATAATAAACCACTGTACAATCATTTGCAGCGTTTTTTTATTTTTAACGATTCGAAATTAAATTTTCTCGATTTTCTTCCGCGGAAATTATTTTTTTTAAATCGCGATCGTGACGAAAAAAATTCCAAAGTTAAAACTACAAAAGTATTAACATCGCAAAAAAATTGAAAAAATATTATTAATTTTTCGAATTTGGGTGTTTTCACTTTAATTTCGAATTCTACGTCTAATTTCCTGTAGGAATCATTAATCGATCAAATTTGAACTGTACTGTAAGTATATGCAACGAATTTTCAAAGAACATAAAAGTAGCGTAATACTAAAATTATGAAAAACTTAAAGTTGTCGACAAATTTCCGTCGTTTTGACGTCAAATTCGGATTCAGCGTCCAATTTCCAATGAGAAGAGCTATCAAAATCGCTGAAAAATGAACATTTAATTTTTCACACTTACCGATGCCAGCGGAGCTTGATATTTCGGCCGGTGAAAACGGAAAATAATTTCTCTGGCCCTGTTTAAATTTTTTTCGCCAACTTTTTTGCTACGTACGTGTGTAAGGCGTTCAAATGAAGACTTCTGCATCATGAAACAATTGATTCGCATGAATTTTGACCCCGAAAATCACGGTTAAATGTCATTTTTCGAGCTTTCAAAAACCGATTTTTTTGGACCCCTTGCAGATTTTTCCGAGAAATGAAAAAAAATCACAAAAATACATCTCGGTAAGATACAACTTTCCTGAAAATTTCAGATTTTTATCTCTGTTGAGAGAGGAGTAAAAAATCGTTAACTGATCGGTTCGAAAAAATCGCAGGGGTACCCCTTGGATTTTTTGCGAAAACTTTTTTGCAATCGATTTCGCTCAAATTCAGCATAATGACAGTTGATGATGTGTATATCAATAATATATGGTCCATTCTTTGTTTCTTTTGCACTAAATAGATGAAAAGAACGTTTATAGTTGAAAATTCTTATGTTTTCGTGTATATTCCAGCAATATTGTGAAATACCGCATGAACGGTTGAAAAATGGACAGGTACGTTCATGGGGAAAATGTGGACAGGTAAATCACCTATCTTTTGGTATATTCAAACATCTGAACTGACGACTTTTTGTCTGAGCTATCCACTGTGCCAGTTACAAATCTTGGAAGTTGGACTGCCTATCTCGGCTAAAACTTCGCGCATGTTGAAAAACCCAATACTTTATGATACCAATATCCACCACCTACATACCAAATGATAAAAACTGCTAATAATAATATCTATAGATTCCCACTCTCCATACACAAATAATTAACTACTGTAACTATTTAGTAGTGACAAGGACAACACCTCAGCTAATTGTAAGGCACTGTAGGGGGGGACGCAGCCCCTCCGATGGGCCGCGCCAGGGGGAGCTGGGGCGGAGGAATAATAAACCTTGTACAATTATTTGCAGCGTTTTTTATTGTATATTCGGATTCTACATGCCTTGAAACGTAAAACATCAAATTTTGAGTTATAAAAATTTTTTTCTTGGCCGATTACAATGGTTTATTATTGAATAATAAACCAAAATTCTGTTTGTCCGCCGTACGCCGTTAACACTTTTCCCGCCAAACTATAATAGGTAAATTCTTGAAATTTTCACCAAAAATCAATCTCGGTCCTACGACGGCCCAATTCTTGAACTACATTGCTAGCTCAATTTTAAGGGTATTTTTGAGGGGGAGAAAATTCGTATTTTCCAAGGTTTTTGTGTAAAAGGTGTATTGGGTATCAATTTCCATAGATTCTTGTATGCTGAATCGAATGAAACCATCGCGGGGTCGATAGCTTTATTGGTTCTCGAGTTATCGCAGCTTGTGTGTCGAATTTGGGAGATTTTCTGATATTTGGCGTCAGACTATATCTCGAAAGTTCTTGGAGCTATGAAAATCGTTCTATACCCATTGGAATGGTCGTCAAACACTCTCTCCAGTACCGTTGGGCAAAAATTTAGCATTGAATTTGGAAATTAAGAAAAATAAAAATGATTAAAATTACACTAGTTGCTGCGGAATTTTCCCCGATAGTAACCAATCTGTTTTTCAGTTGGAACGTTCACAAATGTTCGGAATAATTAAAATCACAAATGGATAATAATCTTTTTAATCATCTTCTTAAATCATTATTGAAGCGAAATAATAATAAACCACTGTACAATCATTTGCAGCGTTTTTCATTGAATATTCGGATCCTACGTGCCTTGAAACCTAAAACATCCAAATTTGAGGCGGTTTTGAAATTTTTTTCCTTGTTTGATTAGAACGGTTTATTATTGAATAATAAATCAGAGCATAGTCATCGCCGCTTCGCGGGCCGTCAATCCAAACGGTCCATAAAGTGTCGACAGAGGTACGATAACATTGTCAATTTGCGACGGTCACGTATCTCTCTGGGTCACTTGCCAAGTGAACGGACTAGAGAGCGACCGGAGCGTCCAGTCGTGTCCTTACGCTCGCTATCATGTAAAACTGACTAGCCGAGTATCGTGAATTAAATGAAGCGAAACAAAGTCGTGAAATACTTTAGATTAATCGAACATACGGGCTGTAGTTTCTTCTGTATTTTGCTGCTTTCGCCTCTGCAAAGCGAAATATGCCTATGACGGTCTTCACGGGTCAGATGAGAGAGATTGAGACTGAAATTTGTTTATTTTTTGAGAGAGAGAGATTGATTGATGTGCTTTATTTTGCCACCAGGAGAAGTTAGGGCCGAGTGGCCCTCTTTTCCACCTTCCCTGGAGCAAATAGACAGAAAAAAATTGGAAAAAATGATTTTACAGTGGTTTATTATTCCTTCGCTTCAATAACGATTCAAGGAGACTATCTATTTGTGATAGTAATTATTCCGAACATTTGTTAACGTTCCCAACGAAAAACTATAAGGGAAAACTCTTACTACGAATTTTAATCTTTTTTATTTTTTTGAATTCCCAAATTACAATCTGCATTTTTCGCCTTACGGTATAGTTGAAGAGAGTGTTCGATGAGCATTCCAACGAGTTAGAACGATTTTTATAGCTCCAAAATCTCTCGAGTTATGTCAAATTTCTGAAAATCTCTTGAATTCAACAGAAAAGCTGCGATAACTCGAGAACCAATAAAGCTATCGACCCCACGATGGTCTCGTTCGATTCAGCGTCCAAAAATCCATAGAAATTGATACCAAATACGCATTTTTCTGAAAAATCTCAGAAAATACGAATTTTTCCCCCCTCAAAACCTCCCAAAAATACCCTTAAAATTGAGCTAGCAAGTTGGTTCAAGAATTGGGCCGTCGTAGGACCGAGATTGATTTTTGGTGAAAATTTCAAGAATTTAGCTATTATAGTTTGGCCGGAAAAGTGTTGACGGCGTACGGCGGACAGACAGAATTTTTCCGTTTATTTTATTGGATACTCGGATTCTACATGCCTTGAAACGTAAAACATCAAGTTTTGAGGGGGGTTAGAATTTTTTTTCTTGGGCGATTACAATGGTTTATTATTGAATAATAAACCAAGATGGAATATAGCAATTTGGCTAAATAGTTGAGTCATTATCAGGCCAATATTGATTTTTGGTGATATTTTTTAAAGTACGCACGTATCTAGGTATAGTTTCTTCAGAGATGTGTTGACGTCGGACGGAAAGAATTTTTCAACTCGGATTTCAAATACCTTGAAATGTTAAGCTACAATTTTTGATTAGTTCCTCTGGTATTTTGCTATATGTTTCATTTTCAAACTAGCAAAATAGTTTAAAAAAAAAGGCTAAAAGTTGATAATCTTGATTATTATTTTTATTGATTTATTTACGATTTATTTTTATATATTTATTTATTATTTATGTATTTTATTTTATGTTACTTATTATTTTATAGATTATTATTATTTTTATTGATTATTTTTTGCAATAAATACTCTCGCTATTTGGTTCGTTTCGTCTAATTCTCTAACGCCCACGTCCATGAGAAAACTTATTCGAACGGCGAATCGTTTTTTTCCCGATCGATCCAAAAGAAATAAATTCTCAGATTCGGCCTCCTTCCTAACCGTTTTTGAACATTGTTCTTCGCCATCGGGAGGAACACCTGTTGTTCTCGTAACACTCCGCTAATCAGGAGATCCTTTCCGAGCAGAAAAAATGCCTCAAACGTCGCTAGGTGAGACTTGTGATGTCCGTGAACTGGAAAGAGGTTTTCATGGAGGGTTAAAGATAAACAATACACCTCCGTTAATACCGTCTACAGGGAATTCGACTGTTTTTAAGCTGGCTACGGTCCACTTGAGCTGTGTTCGTGGCTAAGTGGACTGTGACACTGCAGATTGCCAGGCTGGTTAACACCTGACCCTGGCAAGGCCCACGTCTCGTGTTTAAATAGAAATTCCGAAGCACAATTCCATGATTGCAATGCTGAAGCAACGAATTATGTACTGATTTTGGTTTATTATTAATGAACCAAACCAACCACCAACCATGATCAACCATGATCTGCGTTGATTGAGAGGACTGTTTGTAAATTTAGCGAAGTGAAGGGCTTATTAAAAATATATTATCGAAGAAATTATTAAAATACCCTCGTAATTTGTAATAATCAGATTATTATTATTATTATTTTTTTTTTTTTTTTGTGTGTGTTTTCGCTCATTTACTCATTCTAGAACACGGGCTGCGCCCATATGGAGAATTAATTTCCAATATTCTTTTGTTTATGCATATTCTGATCTGGTGTACAGTCTGTATGGTAGCGTTGATATTTATTTTACTTGTTAAATTAATGGAAACAAAAATTTAAAAAAAAAAAAAAAACCATTGTAATCGCAAAAAAAAATTCTAACCCCCTCAAAATTTGATTTTTTACGTTTCAAGGCATGTAGAATCTGAATATCCGAATAAAAAAATTCTGTCTGTCCGCCGTACGCCGTCAACGCTTTTCCGGCCAAACTATAATAGCTAAATTCTTGAAATTTTCACCAAAAATCAATCTCGGTCCTACGACGGCCCAATTCTTGAACCAACTTGCCAGCTCAATTTTAAGGGTATTTTTGGGGGTTTTTGAGGTGGAGAAAATTAGTATTTTCCAAGGTTTTTCAGAAAAATGTCTACTTGGTATAATTTCTTTAGATTTTTGGACGCTGAATGGAATTAGAGCATCGCGCGAAACTCGAAAGCTCTTGGAGCTATAAAAATCGTTCTATACTCGTTGGAATAGTCGTCAAACACTTTCTTCAGCTGTACCGTTAGGCAAAAAATTTAGCTTTTAATAAGAAAAATAAGAAGAAAAAAATAATAAAAAATAAATAAAAATTAAAGAAAAATCATTAAAAAAATAAAATAAAAATTACAATAGTTGCTACGGAGTTTTCCCCTATAGTTACCAACTGTTTTTCGGTGGAAACTTTCACAAATGTTCGGAATAATTACAATCGCAAATGGATAGACTTCTTAAATTATTATTGAAGCGAAATAATAATAAACCACTGTACAATCATTTGCAGCGTTTAGTATATTATTCAATAATAAACCGTTGTAATCGCCCAAGGAAAAAATTTATCGAATGTTTCTACCCCACTTGAAAATGTGATGTTTTTTCGTTCCAAGGCTTGTAAAATCCGAATGTCATATGAAAAAAATTCTGTCCGTCCGCCGTCGTAATTTTTTCGTCAAAACTATAATAGCTAAATTCTTGAAATTGTTCACCATTTCTGACAACACTTCGATGACACTTCTGACTCTTATAGTCTCCAATAGCTGAATTCTCGACATTATTCACCTTTTCTGACAGTATTTTTGACAATCGCTCAATTGCAGAATGGCCCCAAAAAAATTGCCCAAGAAACAAATATTTCGAACTTCTCTAATCCCCCACTCGCACGTTCTTTCCCTTTGAAAATCGTAGCACGGGATGATTTATTTTCGAGAATTATTTTGATTACATGTTTACTTCATAAATGAAAGTAATCGCCCGAAAAGTCGAGTACGTACTGAAAATATTTTCGTACAGTCTCCGAACAAATCCGTGTGTCTGTGGTCGAAAATCAACAAAAATCTTCGTGAAAAATGAATGAAACTCGATGAAATTTACAGGAAATATTCTCCCAGCGCATCTGTAAAATAGCTTTTGTCGAATTTCGGATAATTCGCTGGCCATTCGAAATAAAACAGACGTTTTTTCTGTTTTAGTTTTGTACAGACTATAAAATCCATTATTTTTTAACGTTCCAAGTCTTGAATTTTCTTATTTTCTACCAATTGGCTCACACACTGTTAAGAGCGTTTTTCCCAATTTAACTAAACGAGTGCGTATTTTGATTTCAACAAGCAAAAAAAATATATGCAAGTCTTCAAATCGCAGAAATTAATATATTTAAAACGCTCTAGGTTTTTGAAAGAAAATGATCCCATGCCGAGATTATCAAAGGGGAAAAACATGCGTGTACCAAAGTTCCTTTCAATAGAGTGAATTTCGCTTTATGCTGCTGTTTAATTCACCTTTTAATTCGAGTTAAAAAAAAGGAAATTTCTGCTAGTTTTGTGGAAACTCGGTCTGATTTTTACAGTCAACTTGATTTTAGCGATTTGTGACTCTCTGCATGATTAGCTCCATTTTTAAATAATTGGTTGCTCAATGTTGGTTTGCTGCAATCACAACGTGTAAACTCCCTCTCGATTTCCTCTGTGAAATAACAGTTCGAGGGACGTAATTTTCTTCCTGCCGCTCCAAATCTAGAAAAAAATTCTCACTCAAGAAGACGCCGGTTTCATAGATGATCTTCGTTGACGACCCATTGTCTGTTATCATAAGAGGTCGATCTGGAAGAACTTCAACCTTGTCCGTACATGAGAGGCCCGGAAACGCGGCCTACCCACCAACTGGGTCAGTCGTAGCATTCGAGAAACGAGCGAATATTCGAGTCCGGACGGTCATGCTCAGCCAACCCCCATAAACTCCCATTAACGGTCTACTCCGTTTTCTTCCGTCCGAGGAACGGAGCCATAAACGTTCATTTCGTGTCCTATGAATATGAATAAGTCGACTATGCGGGTGGAAATACGAGAAGAAAGTTGCGAGAACTTGAACGATTAGGAGGAAGAAAATGGTGCAGAGCGGTGGAAACAAGGTCGTCTAAATGAGACGATCAGTGATGGATAACGAAACGGTTTTATTCTTCGCTTGCTTGTCGTCGCATTTATTGCAGTAGAGGCTGTGGACCTCATGGTTCCACGTCGCCCTGAAGATGCCCGAATGGGCGAAAGTGCTCGGCCAGCCATTAAAAATCTGGAGAATAAGTCGCCTGGTTTTTCTCCCCCTCACAACCCCTCTACTGAAACGGTTTTATATTGCCTTAAGGATGCAAGGGGCGCATGGCCAGGCGAGGATAAAAACCAGGAGAATTAGTCGCAAAGTTCTCCTCTCATCGCTAAATCAGCAATGAGCTTCGATAGGAAAGTCTCGCGGGAATCCATCGAAACGTTCTCAATTTCTGGAAAACCTCCACAACGAGCCTTGAAATCCCATAAAATCCGCAAACCTTGCAAAGCCGCAAAAATACCCAGAAAAACGTAAATTTGATCCGATTTTGGCTATATGAGAAGCGTAAATTGGCCTTGACAAAAAAAAGGTAGTTGAAAATGAGAACTTTGATCATGAATATTGGTCCAACTTTAAGAGTTGGTCTAACAATCAATAACTCAGCTTTGAGGTTTATCCAACTTGGTTGAAGTCTAATTGAAAATTTCTCCAGAAAACCACTAAAAAAAATGTCTTTTGTAAAAATAAAATCCCCAACAAAGCCTCCGATATTTCTTCCTTCTGAATTTTACCCAACCAGAGAAAATCCCCTACGTCTGGGGAAATCTCCTAACTCGGCAACACTTGTAGCGCTATCTATGATTTCCACCTTGAACAAACATTGGGGAAATTGAAATCGGAGGATTTATGGACCTTATTTTATATCTTGGAGCGTGAGTGGGCAGCTATAACTTTGCGGCGGTTCACAGTGACGGCTGAAAGCTACGGCCACCAGCAAAATGTTCACCGCCCAAAACTGGCGACGGATAATCCATCGTCAGCGGGTCAGACCTCGACATGACCTTGCAAGCGTGCAGAGGCGAACTCCTCTCCCTATAGATTTCTTATCAGCTCTGCGCCCCAAAAGGAAACCCTTCGTAAATTTAAGAACTAATCCCATGGCAGCGGTTCTACTTTTCCCTCGAAATTACCCGGTAACAGTGGCATTTCTTGTGGGGATGTGTGCTGTCCCAAGTCCACAGTTGGTTTGAACACCCTGTGGCATGTGCTTGCCAAGCTCTTAACTCGGAAAAACACATTAATCAGCTAGAGCTCCTTCCTGCTATTATTTTTGGGAGTATCTTTGGGGTGGTTAATCTATTGTCCAGACTGACCACAAACTTTAACTGTTATAAATCCCTATTAAAGGGCAAATTAACTTTGAATTGTTTTTAGAAATAAATGAAGCACACACAGAACGAGTCAGTAGAGCGGGGGTATAGCTACAGGTGGCCGAGCGTCCTAGGTGATGCCTCTCCTACCGGCTGACTGCCTGGAGCCTATATAAACCGCTGTGCTGGCTTCTCCTGCTCATTCTGTGCTTGTATCTCAAACAGAGCGTGTACCTCCTTACTACCCCATAGCCCTAAAAAAAACAAGATGTCTGCCTCATATAGGACTGGGGACTAGCTGGATTAAACTTCAAGACCTTTGGGATTGGTGGCTCAAAGATCCGTTGGGCTTCTTAGACCAAGTGCAATCCCCGATAACGGGCGATCCTGGCTGACCTAACTTACTGAATTAAGATTAATCATTCTATGATGATTCTCGACTCACCTTGCAATAATTCACTGTTAGGAGGGATACCAACAATTGATCTTTCCATTCTTTGCTTTTCCTTCAGATGCCGTAACTCCGACTTCACATCAATAATACCCCATCAGCCTGCTAGATACCGTGAACGTCATAACGAGGTGTTTTTGGATTTTGAAGCTTTTCTGCTGAGCTCGATGAGAGAAAGGTCGACTCTTTGGATTCACTCGCAAATCAAAGCCTGTATGGACCCCGGCGATTGCCAGCCGGTAAATACTCAATCATGAATGATATCACTTGTCCAAAACTATATAATGTCTTGAATGCTATATAATGCAGCTAAATAACTGTAAAGTTTACAGAACATTGGTACCAAACAATAGGCCCCTCCATGTCATTTTTACTCGTTCCTTCATTACAATGCAAACTATATATTTCAGGAATACTGCATGGATCAGTACGAACCTTCAGGTCACGGAAGGCGAAGAAGACGAGACTTGGTTGCTTACAATGGCACTGAAATACCCGGCGAAGCTTTGGTGCAGAAAACGGACGACGAACACACGAAAAACGGCACAACCCAGTATACGAAGTTCAAGGAAAACATAGAATACACCGTTCTCATGCCTGGCGGTGAGTAAATATATGCATATATGCGGCATGTGTTAGAAAAAAATACTTTCGCTAGATTATGTACGACCTCCTCACTTCCCCTACTGAACTCTCTTTTACCAGGGACCGGTAGCAAATAGAGTCCCCTTCTCTATTCACAGGTCAGCAACCATTCTGACCTTAAGGGAGGGGTGCCAATGGGGGTTCCCTGATGGTGCTCAGCCCAAAATGGTACCACGGGAGATGGGGGCCCCAGGCCACCGATGCAGCGTCCTCACGGGCAAAGCATCACCGGTCTGCCCATCGCAGAGGTAGGAGTCGTGGGGGCTGTGGTTGCCATACCCCTACTGGGAGGCGAAAGCTGAACAGCGGTGGGGGAGGGAACTCAGGTTCCCGGCGTGTGAGTTACGTGTGCAAACAATTACTCGGGGACCGGCCTGCATAGCCGGTAGTGCTAGCTGAAACGCACTACTTTACCCATAGCGCCTTGGCAAATGGGTACTTCTTCGGAAGGTTGTCTCCAGAGATGGAGATGGTTTCCCTTGCGGCTTGCCGTAGGGCAGGAGATCAAGAACATGTGGTTCAGGTACTCCTTAAGCCAACCATGTTCGCATGGAGGGCTATTCGAATGAACTCTCTTTTACTAATCTCTGTAGGATCACCCACCGTTTCTCGTTGAGAAATGACTAAGGATTGATTCAAATTCGCTACCCCTACCTTCTCGATAGGTTCTGTTCGGTTGTTACGCACCTCCCTGCTAGGTCTGCCCATTAGCATCTTTAGGGTGGGGCTCGAGAACCTCCCAAATTTCAAAAAACTGCTGTTGTGGAATATGGGTTGTAGTGGAGTGGGGTAGGTCTCGTTTGGAGGGTTTTCAGTACCATGCCTGGTCTCGAGAGCAACGTGCTGTTCATTATCGAAACTTTTTCAAGAATGGCGAATCTGTAGCTGCCACTTTGAGGGCGTTCCGGACAAGATACAGTTTGTCATCGTCTGCTTGTGTTCCTGTTCGGAAAACAATTTTGTCTTGGGTGCAAAAATTTAGAGCTACATCATCTGCGCTTCGAAAAAGAAAGGCCCAGCTGCGATCGTTAGAACCTCTGAAAACATTGCTCGGGGTGAGGGCGTAGATCGAACAGAGTCCTGTGCGTTCTGCAAGAAAACATGCTTCTGCTGCTGCCACGAGGGCTGGTGAGGTCGCAACACCGTGTTCCAGACGCTCTTTAGATATAGTACCTTTCTCCGATCTTCTAAAGGTGAATAGGTGAATTTGACCACCTCGGATTAACGTTCGTGTTACCGGTAAGCCAAAGAATAGGCAAAAAGTGAGTTACACGACTCCGAGTTAGTCTTAATCCTCAGATTATGGGAGATGCTAACTCGATTTTCACCCCTGCTCGATCGAGGTGATGAACGCTAAATCTTTGATTTAAGGCTTGAATTGTGGGTGAATTGAGAATGCAAACCTTTTCATTTTACTTTTTCTTCTCCAGGTGGTCACACATTACTTCTTTCTGTAGATTGAGGGGGAGAAAAACGAGGCGACCTCTTCTCCATTTTTTCTTTCTTTTAATTCAGCCTTGTACTTTCGCCCTTTCGGGCTTCTTCAGGGCATTATAGGACCAAGGTACCCTATGGCCTCATTTTAGGCGTTCACTTTATCCTCCCATGTCATGGCGTCACGTCAGTTTTGTTTTATTAAATAATAAACCATTTTAATCGCAAAAAAAATCCTCAACAAAATTTGATTTGTTTCATTTTTTTTTTTTTTTAATCTATCTTGATAATCCGAATATCTTATGAAAATTCTGTTCATCTGACGTCAATACATCGCTGAAAGAACTATGCTTACTTACTTGAAACTCCACCTACAATAACCATAAAAAATCATAGCCAAATGCTATCTATTTTTATAATTGACATAGGAGAGATTTCTGTCGATTTTGGATCGAATGAAACCATATTAACGAGTTATTAAGTTCTCAAATTATCTCAGCTTTTGAGAGCTGAGTTGGAAAAATTAAAAAATTCGTCCAGTTCACTTGATACTTACTAAAGCTATAGATATCGATCTCAACTAGAAGGAATGTGCCCAGGTGAATCGTTATGCTATCGATTTGACTTTAAATCAATTAACTAAGACACAGAAAAAACATTTTTAAATTACAATTTCCGTCAAGGAGTTCGCCCTTAAGAAACCAATATTTGCTGGAAACGTACACAATAGACGAAATGAACAACGGGCATGAAAACACCGCCAAAGTTCCTGCGGATGAGAAAACTGTTTAATTATCCTTCCAACGAAAACTGCAGATAATTTATTATTGTTTTTGTCTTGAGGAAAAAATCTGCCGCCAATAATTATTGATTTCTCGTGTTCGAATTTTTCAGACGTCTACTCCGAACCTTCGAGCGAATCCAATTGCCAGAACATGCTGCTGATGTCAGCGGCTCTCGGTTCCATGCTTTTCACTGCCGCTTTCCTCATGTGCTATCTGGCCGCTCGTCTCCACGCTGTTCAATCTCATTCGGCGTCGCTCGGGCCGAAATTAGCCGGACATTACCCGCCGAGGTCGACTCTGACGTGATTTAATTGACGTACCGAGCGATAAAATTACGACTCTATTTGGTAGTGCAGATGATGTACGATCAGGCGACGTCAATTTTATAGGTGATCGCGTTTCAGTTTTGCTCGGAATAGGTTCGACAGGTTGATAATTATCAGAAAAAAAAAAAAAAAAAAAAACACTTTTTTTATACTGTTTGAAATTGAGTGTAAATTGTTGAAATTCATTCTGTTCGTACCGTGAGTCAAATTACCGTTCTTTTTATTTTTTTCTAACTTAAAAGGTACCTACCTAAAAAAATCATTGTTCAAGCTGATTGATTACTTGGTTAATTACTAATTGATTACTTGGTACAACCGGTCAAATTACCGTTCTTTTTATTTATTTTTTCTAACTTAAAAGGTACCAAAAAAAATTTTTTCAAACTAATTGATTACTTGGTTAATTACTAATTGATTACTTGGTACAACCGGTCAAAATTACCGTTCTTTTTATTTTTTATTTTCTTCTAACTTAGAAAGGTAACTACCTAAAAAAATCATTGTTCAAGCTGATTGATTACTTGGTTAGTTACTAATTGATTACTTGGTACAACCGGTCAAATTACCGTTCTTTTATTATTATTTTTTTCTAACTTAAAAGGTACCAAAAAAAAAATTTTTCAAACTAATTGATTACTTGGTTAATTACTAATTGATTACTTGGTACAACCGGTCAAATTACCGTTCTTTTTATTTTTTATTTTTTTCTAACTTAGAAAGGTAACTACCAAAAAAATCATTGTTCAAGCTAATTGATTACTTGGTTAATTACTAATTGATTACTTGGTACAACCGGTCAAATTACCGTTCTTTTATTTTTTTTTTTCTAACTTAAAAGGTACCAAAAAAATCATTGTTCAAGTTAATTGATTACTTGGTTAATTACTAATTGATAACTTGGTACAACCGGTCAAATTACAATTCTTTTTATTTATTTTTTTCTAACTTAAAAGGTACCAAAAAAAATCATTTTCAAACTAATTGATTACTTTGTTAATTACTAATTGATTACTCGGTACAACCGGTCAAATTACCGTTCTTTTTATTTCTAACTTAAATTTTAAATCTTAATTGATTACTTGGTACAACCGGTCAAGCTCATTTCAGGCAATATTCGCGGCTTGAATTTCGACGCGCTCCGAAGATCTCAACGAGCTTCTATACGTAAACGTAATTTTGATCTTGTACAAAATGCGAGAAAGTTTGACCTTCAATCCTGCTATAGAGAGCAAAATGAACGGTTAGAACTGGGGTTATTACGGTGGTTGTCTAGCAAGTAAGAGAGTTAATTTATTTGTACAAAGTGTCCCGTTGATATTTATCTGTAATTTATTTGAATAAACGGTAATAAAACTACGAAGGAATTTCCTTTTGTCTTTTTCCCCTTGGTCTTTTTTTCCACGATGGTCGGATAATAAATGACTCCGCTACTTTTATTTGTTTATTTCTTTCTTTGAGGATTGGTTCGATCATGGGAAAAATAAATCGGATTTCATTCAATATTCATAAATAAAACGTTTGATTTCCTTCGAAAACAATTTCAGTACACATATATGTGGTCGAAAAATACAAAACGCGTTTTACATGTGACGCGTGTTGTTTCAATTTCTATTTTGAAATTATCTAAACTGAAGAACATTCTATATTAAAACAGTAATTATTGACTTAGAAATTATCACCTAATAAACTCCCTTGGCACATCGAGCGAGAGCTGTTCGTCTCGCGAAATATATTTTTTGGCACTGGAAACAATTCTTCAATAGAAATTTTTTCTATTTTACACGAACGCCTCGCGAAAATTTTTTCTAAACTTCTTTAAATAAATTACCATCAACCCTATTTGCTCTGTGTCGTTCTCTGCGACAGCAGTGAGGTGAACCATTCGACGAGAAATTTTCCAAACGTGTAGCTCTAAACTGTGAATAGGTTTAAAAATAAATTAATATATCGAACTCTTTGATATTACTTGAAGAGGCCCGATGAGGCGAAAGCTTTCGAAAATAAATTAACGAATGGAAATAAAGAAATATTCAAAAACTACGCTGTAAATTTCTCGCAAATGTATTTATTGCCTATTTGCTATTAAGATACACGCTGCTTTCGTCTGTATATTAGCGGACATAAATTAGGCGGGTCATAAATATATTATATTTATATAATATTGCGGGGTATATTGCGATGTTGCCAGCTTGCACGACATGAATGAGATAGAGTGTACTGAGCAACAAAAAATGGTGGTCAACGCACCGAAATTTCACCCGCCGTATTTTGTGTTCGCTACTAAACTGATTGCAGCGGGAAGAACTGAGGAAATAAATGGAAAAATTCAATCTACGTTTTTTTGACAAGTCATGACAACAATCTATTAGCTCGTCGCTTTCCTTATAATCAAATATGAGCCAACATAGGTATAAGGGCAGTTTTACATAATCGTATAAATGCATTTCGAACGATATATGAATTTGAAACGTACGATTCAAATGAGAAAAATCGGACCGAACGAATTGGATTAAAATAGAGTTCAACGTGGGGATGAGGTTGAGACATTCCGGCGACGTTATCTCATTTTGAATTTCTATATTTCTAGCGCTTTCGCCACTCTGGGCCTCTTCAGGAGACATCTTCTGTATAAAAGTTTATTTTTTAAATGAAGGTCCTGCAAGTAGCTCCACAAGGCTGGGATTGTCATGAATAGGGAATTTTCTAAAACACGCCCTTTTTTTGAACCTAGAATCTAATAAATTAAAATAAATAGGGGACTAGATTCAAATGCAAGGGTGACTAGAAAGGGGCGAATTTAATATTCAATAATTAATATTAAATAGTATTATGTAATCACTTTCTAGTCATTTTAATGTCTTGAAAAAAAATTTTAATGTCTTAATTTAAAAAAAAAAAACTTTTATACAGAAGATGTTTCCTGGAGAGGCCCAGAGTGGTGAAAGCGGTAGAAATATAGAAATTCTAAATGAGATAACGTCGCCGATAATGTCTCAACCTCATCCCCTCGTCGAATCAAATATACATTATATAGAACATCAAATTTTGAGGAGCTAGACATTTTGGTTAATTATTCAATAATAAACCATGTTAATCGCACAAGAAAAAATTTCTAACCCCACCTCAAAATTTGATGTTTTACGTTTCAAGGCATGTATAGAATCCGAATATCCAATAAAAAAAATTCTGTCTGTCCGCCGTACGACGTCAATACTTTTCCGGCCAAACTATAATAGCTAAATTCTTGAAATATTCACCAAAAATCAATCTCGGTCCTACGACGGGCCAATTCTTAAATCAACTTGCTAGCTCAATTTTAAGGGTATTTTTGGGGGGATTTGAGGGGGAGAAAATTCATATTTTCCAAGGTTTTTCAGAAAAATGTGTATTTGGTATCAATTTCTATAGATTTTTCGACGTTGAATTGAATGAATTTGACTGAATTTATTGGTTCTCGAGTTATTGCAGCTTTGGTGTCGAATTTGAGAGATTTTCAGAAATTTGGCATGAGGGTATAACTCGAGAGTTCTTGAAGCTATAAAAATCGTTCTGTACTCATTGGAATGGTTGTCAAACACTCTCCATCTGTACCGTTAGATAAGCAATTCAGTTTTTAATTAGGAAATTAAGTTAAATAAAAATGATTAAAATTACAATATTTGCTACGGAGTTTTCCCTTTAGTTACCAATCTGTTTTTCGGTGAGAACGTTTACAAATGTTCGGAATAATTACAATCACAAATGGATAGTTTTCTTAAATCATTATTGAAGCGAAGGAATAATAAACAGCCGTACAATCATTTGCAGCGTTTTGGTTTATTATTCAATAATATAAGCTATTGTAATCGCCCAAGAAAAAAATGTTTAATCCCCCCTCAAAATTTGATGTTTTATGTTTCAAGGCATGTAGAATCCGAATATCCAATAAAAAAAATTCTGTCTGTCCGCCGTACGCCGTCAACACTTTTCCGGCCAAACCATAATAATTCTTGAAATTTTCACCAAAAATCAATCTCGGTCCTACGACGGCCCAATTCTTGAACCAACTGGCTAGCTCAATTTTAAGGGTATTTTTGGGGGTTTTGAGGGGGAGAAAATTCGTATTTTTCAGGATTTTTCACAAAAATGTGTATTTAGTATCAAATCATATAGATTTTTGGACGCTGAATGGAATGAGACCATCGCGGGCTCGATAGCTTCATTGGTTCTCGAGTTATCGCAGCTTTTGTGTCAAATTTGGGAGATTTCGAGAAAATTGACATGAGGATTTAACTCGAGAGTTCTTGGAGCTATAAAAATCGTTCTATACTCATTGGAATGGTCGTCAAACACTCTCTCCAGCTGTATCGTTAGGCAATAAGTTTAGCTTTTAATTAGGAAATTAAGAAAAATAAAAATGATTAAAATTACAATCGTTGCTACGGAGTTTTCCCTTTAGTTACCAATCTGTTTTTCGGTGAGAACGTTTACAAATGTTCGGAATAATTACAATCGCGAATGGATAGTTTTCTGAAATCATTATTGAAGCGAAGGAATAATAAACCACTGTACAATCATTTGCAGCGTTTTTGTTTCGATAATTGAAGTTGGAAAATAGAAATTTTCGCATTTTACAACCACCGAGCGAAGAAACGCCTTGGAAAACCGATCGTTATTTTAGAAGAATGTCATTTTGAGTATTCAGTTAGCCGAATTATTCGTACGTTTCAAATTCACGTGAAACTCCGTTCAATTTGTGACCACCTAATTACACTTGTACTGAGATACAATTTCAATTGAATAATAAAAATAATAATATTAAAATAAAATAAAGATTCAACAACCCATTGCGCGTCAAATTGCTGTTTATCATTCGAACTCTCCTCATGTGGATATTTGTAGTCTGTCGTTGAGCTTCGGTTATTGAATGGGTTGTCTTTTCGAACTAAATAATTAAATCTAACCGTCATTGCTTGACGACGTCGTATTGACCTATCTCAATATCACATTCAAGACTAGAAACGTCACGGTTTTTTTCTGTCGATTAAATCGAAATATTTCTTATTGGAATTTTAACAAACAGATTTCTGTGCAATTCCGCTATAAAACGTCTTCGTGAAGCGACAGCTTCGAATAATTTCAAAGTGATTTCACAGTTAATCAGTATAGTGCTTTATGAATCGTATTGCGTTCGGAAAATGTTTATTTCGCCTATCAAAGTGAATAGTGGACCCTTTGTAAAAAATGAGTACGTTGCAAATCGTTCTAGAAAATACAATTCCGCCTCGTAAGCCCGACATTTTTCCCACGTGCTTCTATTACGAGTACACGAACAGTGAAAATAATGATATGTTCTTCGTTGATTTTTTTTTCCAAGGAGGGAAAATAATTTACGGCTATTATAAATGCTTTCGACAAGAAATGCAATTAAGTCCTCTTGAATGCCGGCATTCCTTTTGAATTCCCAATCCTTTCTTATATCTGTTTTCATTTTAAGACGAATTTTTTTTTTTGTCTTTTTTCTAAAATTGATTTTTCTATAGGAAATATCATTTCACGATTGGCTACTTCTATTCTAAAACAAATGCAATTCATTAATTCGAAAACCGCTTCTCTAGAGATTTAGGCCTCCGAAAATCTGAAAAATCACAGAGCTGAAATAATTATTTCCGACATTCGCTGCCGTCTAATTTAAAATGCTATAATTGAATTGATTGTCTACGCCGTTTCGCCTAAAGAAACCAACGTTTGCTAACGACGTCTAAATTTATTCGAATCGACGAAACGAATCGAATTTTGAAGGATGATCGCTCTTGGACTTGAAAGTTTCAAAAATTAATTGTAGCTTTCAATATCAAATTTGCTACTCGGCTTCGAGAGGATCGCTCGAGATAACAAATTATTATGAATAGCTATTTAAAAAAAATTTTTATCTACTTGGTGACATTTAATCAAGAGCGATCCTCTTTCAACGTCGTTTATTTCGCTACGTCTAGTTTTTTATTCCTATATTAGGAACTTGCGTGCTTCGGAGCGATCTTCGCTCGTTTTGACGTGAAAATAGTACATAGCATTGGCAATGTAGAGGAATTAAGTCGGTAAGATCGAATTTCTCCGCTGAATTATTCGAAAATACCAACACCATGTCCACACAAAAAAAAATACATTAATTTCTTCACCTTCGGAAGTATTTTCTTGGCGTTTAATTAAATGACGTCGACGGCTGTTAAATTTTAAATGATAGGGATTTTTTCACGCGCATTTCGCTCGGGCGCGTCCTTTGAATATTTTTACTAACAGAATTTGACGACCCGAATTTTTCCATTCAAAACACATCTCTGGACGAAAACTGTAAACCTAAAACTTCCTGTCATTGATCAGGATAGAGGTCAAAAACAACAATTCAATCAATCAACCAATCGATCAATGGCAATAATTAATTGCTGAGGGTCGATCTTCTTTTTCAATAAAACTTCCTAATGTACGTAATTACGGTAGAAATTATCCTAATTGTAATATCCGAATCAATTAAAAATTAATGCCATCCACGTCACTGATGTTGGACTATTTCGAAAGAAAATCCGACCAAGGTAAATCAACATTTTTCTCCTTTGTCGCCTGAAAATTGTACGAGTAATCTCATCAATGTCATTTACGTGTTGATAATATAGTGGAAAACTAGAAAACACATCTGTGGAGTTTTCAAAATTGGCACAGAGCACTTTTGTAACTCAGGATCTCATAATAATACAATCCTGAAAGACGGCCGATAAAGCCGACTATATTTTCAGTTTCAACCTCAAAACGTCCAATCACAAAAAAAAAAAAAAAAAAAAAAAAAAATTAAATAGTATTAGAAATGAGAGAGCGCCGAATTTCAACTGAGCATTTACGTAAAATTTCGCAGATGAAAATTTCTCCCAAGATATGCCGCTACTTTGTCAATAAAAAAAGAATTAATAAAAATGAAATTTCTTAAATAAAATAGCATGAGAAAATAAATATCAAGAATAATGATAATAACTAAAAAATAATAACAGTATAAAATGAAAACTCTGTAGGCAAAAAATGCAGGGTCCCTTTTTGTGAAGTGTAGCGCGTAGTGAAAATTTACTTCATAAATGTCGTAGAACGGTCGTTCTTTTTTTTTTTAATTTTTTTTCCGAATCTAATTTCTCTGGATTTTTCAAAATTAGGTTAAAACTTCGTTTGATCCAGCGAGACAACATTGTGTTGGGCATTGGAATCTGCGGGGATATTTAGTTCCAGATTTAACGGTAACACTGATTTTTCCTGTGGCTCGAAAGTGAATACAACGACTGCGATAACATTCTGGACATGGAGCTCCCTCCTATAAACTAGTTAAAATGCTCTGTGGCTAGAAATGTACAGGCAATTAGTTGTAGAAAAAATTTTTTTTTTCTTTTAAAGTTTGAAAATTGATGCGATAGTAAGCATGATGATTCTCCTCTATCTCCTTAACCAATTCGATTTTCATGTGGCCCCCGCCCTCTGTTCTCACCAAACTTAGTCCCGAATGACACATAGGTAGGCTACAAGAGGCGTTCTAAAATATGGTCTGGTATTTCTTTATTCAGCATGAAAACTTTAGTTGGCACTAAAACCAACGGGGACAATTTGCCTTGGATCTCAGTGCTACACTGATTTTTTTTCTGGGGTTTAAAAATTAATATGCTGATTGTGATAGCTCTGAAATAGAGATCCCTGTCAAAACCCTGTTAAATTTCCTTCCCGAGTGGAAAATCGTTATCGAAAATATGTAGTGCCTTTTCAACAGTCTAATGCAGACATCTTTACAGCTGTTTATCCGCCGTAGGGAATATCTCCCGGGTGTAAGGACATTTTCGGGGATAAATTCCCTATAGTTGGCACACAGCTGAGGCGGTACCACCATTTTACCCCTACAGTTGAATCTAACGCTCTTCCATTGGTATGAGATTCCAATTATCTGCGTTGCATAGTTAAGCAGTTTCAATGGGAAAACTGCTTTCAGGATAAATTAAATATGCTGATTCATTGGTCTCAATTTTCAAAACTCCACGTTCTATTATGAGATTACGCCGTCATTTCAGCCTCCCTTCTCGATCTGCGGCCTCATATTTCTTTTCCTATGTTTTACAATTGATTTAAAAAATCTGACAGCGGTTCGATTAATTTTGTAACCAATTTACGGATAAAAACCTCTCATGTCTCATTCGACCTTTGTTCGACCGTTGGTTCCAACTCCGCCATTCGATGGCGCTTTCCCGTTTGTTTCCGCTCGTCGCCGAGCCCATTCGATCTCAGCGTGGAACATACCTTCGCCGCAATACGACAGACTCGCGAAAACTACGCAGGCGCAGAGTACGTAGATTTTGAACCATAAATTAACGACGAACAAATATATACAGAAGAGTACGAGGCCTGTCCAACAAACGGCAGCAAGGTATACAGCGTTGCTGAGCGGCCTTGGCCATCTACAAAATAAAAATAATATTCGATTCGTTATAAAGACAATATTTCGACGAAAAATTCTTATTTTGTATATTATTAGAGTATAATATTCATTTTTTTACTTGTTCATTTTTTGCTGTGTATCCTCGAAATGTCTTTCATCTGGCTCTGTGGGTGCGAAAAATTCTGTCAGCTTCTCCTCTTTGTCCTTCCATAAAGAACACAGCCAGTTTTTCACACCCTCTTCGCCCACTGGAATGTCTTCGATGCCGTATCTGGTGGAAAATTAATTTTGATCAAATGGAAACTGAAGCGCCGAGCGTTTTTAATAATTATTAAGCCAAAAAATGACTACAGTTGCGGACACTGAATTAGGCGGGGCGGACAATCTATGCACTGTTTTCACACTTGGTATCAATGAATCAACGGCTGGAGTATTTCTGCTTTGTTGTAAGCTGCGTTGTTTTTTGAGCGCGTTTTGTTGGTTTTGACGAATATTATCACTTGTGAACACTCCCGAAGGGCTGAAAACGTGATAGTCCAGTAAAAGTCGAAAATGAAAGTGTACAGGGAAGAATCAAGAATAGACCAAGCGTTACAGGGAAAGAACTATAGGAGTCACACGGATAACCTTGTCTACCGCTACCTTCCAACGTAGTTCACGGTTCGTTGTCATTGCCTGATCCGTCCTGCTTTGAATGTACAAAAATTTGCTCTTCAGTGCCCATTACAATTAAAAAAGTGAAAGAATTGAGATTGTCTCAAGACAAACCACCTCATCAACGTCGCGATGCCAACAATGACCCATTTTATGGTTTTTGTGCCAATGAGCAAAAATATCCTGTATTTGCAAGAATTAATAGCGTGACTATTGTTCACTGTGATAGAAGACAAAGAGATCATTTTAAACGAGTTATATTGTTGTATCGAAATTCCATTTATTTAAAATGAGTTATATTTTTGTATCGATAACAGTACTGATAATGACCTAATCGTCGAGATCGATATTTAACAGTATAACTAATTTAAAATCAGTGGAGTTTGTGGTTCATGACAATCTCTCTATCTTCCATTCTGGCGAAATGAGGTTGAAAAAAGCCTTGTTTTATTTTTGTAAATTTGTAGTTTTAATAGCTGACAATTTTATTTCGTACCTGTCTCGTTGTTGAAATATCTCAGTATACCAGTGGTACTAGAAATGCATCGGTTGAAAAATATTTGGCCAATTACAAGTTAAGCAACGTTTCATACTTGAAATCAGCTTTCCTCAAAAACATGAATCTCAATGGTACTTGGGTGGGGGAATTTTTTTCCAAATGTGATCTCCAATAATTATTGCACGACCCTAACCAAAAATACACAACCCAAAAACACTATTTCCCAGTGAAATTGAAATACTTAAAATAAGTTGAAGTAGGAATCGTCGAGAGAAGGGAAGCAAAATTGAATCGTAGCGGGAAAAAGAGCAGAATTGCGGCACAAATCTCTACCTTCCATACCACCCAACCACTTTGCAGCCGTTTCACCAATGAAAACTGCTGACGTAGACAACGTGGTTGCTCCGTTCGGTTCCATTCTTCAATCTAGAAAGCTTCGCTGAAAACCCAGATTTTTACCAATGCAATTTCAGCCCTTCGAACATTCGGTTATCTGCGTAGCATGTACTTTCCGGACGAAAAATTACCAATGTAAAATCACAAAATAAAACTTATCGATTTATCTAGAATCGATTTTTGGTAGAATGTAATCAAGAGTGTAAATCAGTTATCTTCTTGTGTTAATGGCTACCGTTTTGTTTCCCAGGCTTCCTCTTTCTTTTCACTATATAAAAATTGACAATTGTTGGAAAAAAAAGCAAGAAAAAGATATGGAAGAGGAAGGATGATAGTCGAAGTGACGAAAGGAGACAGCCAGAAAACATACACAATGCAACAGAAGTCAAGATTCGAACAGGCCCGTTTTACACCCTGCCATCGCCCTAGGCACAACGTAGAGTAGCGCCCCTTTTATACCCCTGCCTGCTACCACTACCATAACTACACACCCCGTAAATTTAGATTCAGTCTGAAATGCTAACAATAAACCCGGGATGCAGCGAACGAATACGAAGTCAAGATTTATCTCACGGTTCCTGCCGAGTACTACGGAGAGTCCACAACATGTCTTGCGAACTGGCTACATCGCGTTCCTGCTGACCCGCCTAGTTTCGTGTCCGCGTCTATTAGCACCTTAGTATTGACACCTCGCGTTCGATTATTGGCCCGTTAGATATCGATTCGTACCTTTGAATATTGAAGTGGACGCGAGACGGAAAGTATCCTCTCAACACGTCAGTTTCGGTTTCTGGAAGCGTATCTGGATAACCGACCGTCAAGTCGTACACAGCGTCGACGTGATTCCCTGCGAAGCAGTTAGTCGGTTGATAAAATAGCCGCTAATGATGAAACGGAGGTGAATTTAGAAGAAATGTTCATAGTACTATAGTCGGAAAACTTTCTGTGTCTGAGTGTCAACCTGTTCGTGTGTCTATAGTCAAAAAATTAATAAAAATCGACATATCTCCCCGACAAATGAATTAAACTCTTACGAAATTCGAAGAAAAATTTCTCCCAGTGAATATGCAAAAATAACCGTTTTCGGATTTTGGATAAACACAGTTCTTCCGAGGTATAACCGATCTATGTTTATTCTGTTCATATTTTGACAGGCGATAGAAGTTTATTATTTTTTCACGTTTGACGTCCTAAAATGGCGAGCAGATGGGCGTTGATTTTCTATCTGTCGGCTCACACGCCGTGCTTCCACGTTGAGGTTTTATTCTCACTATTTTGCTTGTGCGTATTTTGTAAATTGATTTTTACAGACCGCAATACTCAATATTTAATGCTGGGGAACATTAAATTTTTCCTTCTTGTCAGCTGAATGTCGCTTGATTTTTTATTATTGGTATCACACACCGTACTTCCTCGTAATCCGCATTTTCAGTAATTTTGTCTGTGCGCTTTTGTTATATTTGGGTCCCCTCGCTATAAAAACGACCCCATTTCACATATTTTGTATTTAGCCCCAAAAATTCATATTATATTTTAATGATCAGGGTCATGAAATGAAACATAGGTGGGTGAATAACGATTAGTTTTTGAAATAAGGGTCACATACCGTACTTCCGCGTTATCCAAATATTGTTTGTATTTATAATATTTGAAACGTGATTCATGCGTATTTCTTTGGTACCCTGACTGTTTTATTTATTTATTTATTTGTGAACGAGCAACCGCTCAATTTACAAAAAAAAAAAAAAAAAAAATTTCTGGCCAAGTTGTGGCTTTTGATAAACTGACATTGGCTTCAACATTAGGGTTTTCAGTAACAGTTGTATTTAACTAATTTTGCCGCCTCTCTATGAACTTCTCGATTTTATAATTGGTTAATCCTTTTTACCGACTCAAATATGGAAGTACTGTGTGCTCTATGCACACCACTGGTTTTTTTTATGACTGGTTGACTAAAATTCATATCATTCCAGGGTAGCTTCAAAAGCTAAGGGAGATTATTAATGAATATTTTTTGTACCTGTTCTCATTCGGTTGACCATGTACGTAAAACCTGTTGTTTTTGGGTGCAGTACCTTTAACAAAATAAAATGCCAAGATTAAATACATCGAAATTTCCATTCCATAACAATAAAAAACCAGCGGGTTTTCATATTTCCGAACGCTAAGAATTTTTTTTCTCGCTTATCAGAGTGAAACCGGATCGATCGATTTCAACCTAATTCCAATCGAATGGAAATTCGCACACCTGACGTACAACGCTAAAAACTCGAAAATAAACGGCTAAACTAACATAAATTATTTGTCAAAAATGGAACATTGATCGCAATAATATAGTTTCCAAGTAAAACTAGAGTTACCTGGTTGTAATGGCATAGTCCGTTTTTATCGGCGTATGCGTTGCTTCGGTTCAGGCTTTTCTCCGTCAGATCGGTCCCCTCAGGGAAAATCAAAACCTAGAAAAGCGCGAGAAAACGTATGAAAAAATAAAATTAATTTCAAACCGCTTATTTTTCTCAATTGTATTTTCTAAGTACAAAAATATTAATAAACCAGCGATGAGCATCATACAGGTACAAGAGATTGTGTAATGGGATGATTTTTACAGCAACGAGACCCGAAAATATAAACAGTTGTGAGCTCAATATAATTGTCAGATCCTCATACATATTTTATATGAATTTTACGGCCTGTAAAAATCAAAATAGAAAATATACGCATTAGTAAAACAATGGAAGAAGCTCATAATTAAGAAGTAATGTGCGTGAGAAAATGAATAACAAATCAAACGTCGTTTGCTTGCTACAACGATACATGAAACGCTTTAAAACTTTGAAAGTTCAAAAAAAAAATTAAAAAAGAAACAAACAATAGTAACGAAAAACCAAACAGAAAATAACTAGAACGATTATATCTTGGAAGTATTCTACGGTATCCAAAAATCAATGAAAGCTAATTTTTTACACTTTTTTACATTTGGGTCTCCTATAGCTATAAAAATGACTCCATTTCTCAAAACTTATTTTGTACTGATTGGATCACACACCGTACTTCCGTCTTATGCCGTTTTTTCGCTGTTGTAACAGCCAGTGTCGAAGATATTGATTGAATGTTGATTAATAAAATCGTAACAGCGAAAAAATGGCATAAAGGCGGAAGTACGGTGTGTGATCCAATCAATACAAAATAAGTTTTGAGAAATGGAGTCATTTTTATAGCTATAGGAGACCCAAATGTAAAAAACTGTAAAAAATTAGCTTTCATTGATTTTTGGATACCATAGAGTACTTCCAATATAAATTTATTTTCTGTTTGGTTTGTCGTTACTTGTTTGTTTCTTTTCTAATTTCTTCTTTTTTTCTGCTTTTTCCTTTATTTTACTTTTGCTTATATTTTCTATTTTGATTTTTACAGGCCGCGAAATTCATATAAAATATGTAAGAGGATTTGCCCATCAGGGGAACTGATTTTCCAATAATAGTTATTTTTTCTTTGTAATGTTCCGGTTTTTTTTGTGAGAGTTGTTCTTCACACTCCCTTCCTTCTTTTATAGGCAATCTTTCGCCCGTTCGGGCATCTCCTCAATTACACTCCTAAACTGCAACGATGAAAGCTTGAAATAATTTTAAATGTAATGTTCACGTAAATGTTAATAATCTTGAGCGTAACTGAAAATTCTCGGAATTCTTTGAATACGAAAACGTTATGAAGCGACTATAAATAAAAAGGCACCCCTTTCCTTAGAGTAGAATTCCCCAGTACATCGGAATCGCCTGGTAAACTGGCACCGGCAACCAAACACGGGAGATCAATCCGGACACTTGTGAGTTCGTGACTGGTTTATAGCGAAGCCTCAGACGAATATAGGCTAAAGATATTCCCGAGTTTGCTTATCGCATCGGTCTCGTAAATAAATCCGATTCAGCACGATAAACACGGGCAACTTTTCGCTATAGATTTGGAAGCATATTCTACCGTTTACTTGGTTAAAGTAACTTTTTTTAAAACTTTTTCTGCTATCCAAAGCTGAGAGCATTAGAACTGGTGGCCGTTTGTTAATGGCTAAAATTACGTCTGCACTCATTCCAGGATGTAAACAATTTCTTTACATAAATCTTTACACCGAAATATGCCGTTAGCGAATTTTCTAAAAATATTAAGGTCGTTCAGAAGAATCTCGAATTTCAACCTTAAAAACGCATACAAATTCACGAGCCAGAGAATCGAATTATTTGAGAAGATATTTTTCTATGTGTGATGAAAATATATTTTTGGTGCTCGATACTAATTAGTGATTATTATTATTATCAATTATAATTATAATTTAATAAAATTTCCATTTCAAAAATTACGGCAGTTATCTTGCGATGAGAGCCAGCTGCTTGTTTCAACACAAAAAGAAATAATTCGTCCATCGAGTAAAATTATTATTATTATTATTTATTATAATTATACTCGATTATTTATTATAATTATACTCGATTATAATCATAAACATTTATTGGTTATTGATTATTGATTATTGATTATTGATTATTGATTATTGATTATTGATTATTGATTATTGATTATTGATTATTGATTATTGATTATTGATTATTGATTATTGATTATCGATTATTGATTATTGATTATTGATTATTGATTATTGATTATTGATTATTGATTATTGATTAGGGATTATTGATTATTGATTATTGATTATTGATTATTGATTATTGATTATTGATTATTGATTATTGATTATTGATTATTGATTATTGATTATTGATTATTGATTATTGATTATTGATTATTGATTATTGATTATTGATTATTGATTATTGATTATTGATTATTGATTATTGATTATTGATTATTGATTATTGATTATTGATTATTGATTATTGATTATTGATTATTGATTATTGATTATTGATTATTGATTATTGATTATTGATTATTGATTATTGATTGTCGATTGTCGATTGTCGATTATCGATTGTCGATCATCGATCATCGATCATCGATCATCGATCATCGATCATCGATCATCGATCATCGATCATCGATCATCGATCATCGATTATCGATTATCGATGATCGATTATCGATTATTGATGATCGATTATCGATTATCGATTATTGATTAATGATTATACTCGATGGACGAATTAGTTCATTCTGTGTTGAAGCGTGGGCTCTTCAACGCAAGATAACTGGCGTAATTTTTGAGATGGAAATTTTATTTTGGTTTATCATTCAAATCGCCCAAGAAAAAAATTTTGAGGCGGGTTAAAAAAATTTTTTTTGAGCAATTACAATGAAAAGAAAAAAAAAGAAGTAGAAACAAAATTTTTTCTAACCATTTATCAAAATTTGTTTTCTTGTCCCCAATCTGTTTTTCGGTGTGAAGATTCACAAATAATGTTCGGAATAATTGCTATCACATCGATAATCTTCTGGAATCATTATTGAAGCGAAGGAATAATCAACCACTACAATCATTTGCAGCATTTTCAATATACTATAGCTAACCTCAACTCACTAATACCGCTTTAAATCCATTAATTACAGGACTACGTTCAAACAATATTATATACTGTAAGGAAGTGCTTTTATTTTTTCATCGGCGGAAAAGTGAACAATGTCATATATGACTTTGTCTTGTTTCTCAATTGTCTGCGATCCTTATTATTTTTCCAAAAAAGTTGGTGGATTTTCGCCCTTAAGTTTATCATATTTCAGGCCGTGTCCACCCACGGAAAACCACAGTTTTTTTATTGACAGACAAATTCTCTCAATTTAAAATAAATTCTATTTTTGTAATTTCCGAGTCAATCATCTTCTAGTACACCTTTTTGGCCCTGATTCATGGATATACTGGTAGAATTTGGGAGAAAAAAAAAAAAAATTGTCACTAAAACTATCACTAAAGGTGTTGAGATGATTTTCTCTCTCAATAATTGCAGTTGAATTACCTGATATGTGTAGTCGAGATCTTCCATGTGGCCGATCATCTTGTTCAAAAGCTCTTGGTCCCTATCCCACTTTCGGTGGATGAAAAAGAAGCCGGCCATCTGCATCACCCAACCTGTTGGATAACGAATAGATTTATCAGATCCGAAGCCGTATTCCAGGAAAGATATTCAGGAATTATGTAGTGTCGATTGGAAATAACGAGCAACTCATTCTTGGTTGGGAACATTTTCTGAAAATTCCACTGATTTTCATTAATTGATTTTCAAGTTTCTCATTCCTGCTTCCACTTTTCATTATTGTTGAGTATTGATGGTATTAATTGCCTACCACAGACACAAGCCTAGCCGTTATTTTCATAACCTACCCTAATGGTTAACTTTCTTCTTGTTTATATAAGAGTACACGTTTTTTTCTACTTGGTTTTGAAAAACGAAGTTTTTTTCTTCGTCTGAATTTTATTCAGCCAACCCCGTGAATTTTATTCATTCATATACTTTCCTTATCTCTCATTTTATGACCAAGTCATAACAATTATCACTCTTTTTTTTTCATCTTTTTTTTACGAACATCAAAGACCTATGGTGTCAAATATATTGATTTTCGCTGCCTATGAAAATCTCTACGGTGAAAGGAAACCTGCATTCGCCGGAAGTACTGTGTGTGATCCATATTATACAATACCAGTTTTGTGAACGTGGTCAAAGTTGGTCATACTTGAAGCAGAGGCCAGAAGAACATGCGTTAAATGTATGCTGGGAATAATTACTATCACAAATTTTGTGAAAGTAAGTAATTATTCCGAGCATTTTTTTAATGTTCTCGCCAAACAAAAGATTGGTTACTATTAGGGAAAACTCCGTATCAACTATTGTAAATTTAATCATTTTGATTTTTCTTAATTTCCAATTAAAAGCTGAATTTTTTGCCAAATATTGCAAGCACAGTTTTAAGGGTCACAGCGCGTGGGAAAGTGAGATGAAATGTGCTTGGGAAAAACGATGAGGGTAAGTGTCCCAGACCGGTCAAAGGCTCCTTGCATCAGCGTACTTTTGCCTATGATTTTTGAATAATTATTATAGATAATACACGTATTTAATTTCAATTTACCTGGCCCGGGGAAATGTCGAATCGGCGACTTGAGGATGAATTTCAGCCTATGCGCCGGACATGTAGTGCCGTAATGCATTGCTCCCCACAAAAAGTTCCAGTCCAACCTCGTCCGGTGGTTCATCACGAGGATGGATCTATTTTTGGATGCAAATATGGCAAAGCAAAATTTATCAAAGTGTAGCAAAAAAATGTATTATCCAAAGTATGGAAACGGTCGAATCAATTTTTCGATACTATAAAATTTATTATAGAATTTTTTCCCGAAATTGGAAAGGTATTTTATTGAAGGAATATTTCCATACCTTTCCCACGGACGAACTTGATCACCGCTCATTACGAATTCCGTTGAAAAAAGGAGCTCCATTAGCGCCTGGAAAAATTCGTAGCTGATTTAATTATTCATTTTAGCATCTAGAATTTTCATTTGATATATAATGAGATCAAATAATTAATTTCGCTTGACTTCGCAAAAATAGGAGACGTAGAAACTGTCACGGATTCCACTAATTTCAAATGAGTTATATTACTATATTGATTTCGGATTTTAAGCCATCATCAGTAACAGAAAAACAAATATCTTTCTTACCCCCTTACAATTTAGGTTGTAAAATTGTTACTGATGATGGCCTACCTATATGCCGAAATCAATATGACTTAAAATGAGAAGAGTTCGTGTCAATCTCTTTGTTGTTCTATTGTAGTGAAATGGGATTCCATAATTTCAGCGAGAGTGATTTAGTGAAGAACGCTCGACTTCACTATAAAAAACATCCTATTCGTGAAAATTGCTTACTACTGGATATATTTCCCAAGTTGCGAAAATCAAGTCCATCGCAACTCGGTACATGCGAACATCGTAGAGCAGTAGAGGTAGAAGTGGTAGACATAGGAGCAGCCAACCGCAGAATATCGACATGTACCAGAAGAAACAGTATACAACTCCTCGCCATGGGTTGCCTTTCATTTTGAACTATTACGCCCAAAAGATGCTGAATTATTCTGTAACAGACGTGAAGATAAATAAGGACCACAAAGTACTTCCACGTTGACATTGAAACCCATAGAGTTCCACAAAGTTTGACATTGAACGATAGAGTTTGCGTATTTCATAAAAAAAAAAAGAAAAAAAAAGGTTTTAAGCATTTAAACTCTATTTTTTTCACATATCAAAAGAATTTTATAACAAAATCTGCTGAACCGTTAGAAAACTGAGATTTCAACGAATTTTTTTTTTAAACTTTTTTTGGAAGTGAGGGACACCATTTTCGGCTGAGGTTATATTATAGTGCTCCATAGATCGATTATCGATTCGAGATTTTTTGACGCTGTTATTCGAGGACATGAGTATATATGGCTATTGGAAGACAAGCTTTGGACAGGAATATTTCGGTTATACGCTCACATTTTACTTTTGTTGAAAATGTAGTCCAAGTTTACACCATCATCTTAGGACACGGATAAATGTGAAAGATTTTGCATTAAAAAAACTTGTACAGTTCAGCCTCTGGACTCCAATAAATGAGGACACCGATATGCACTCCTTTTTTTTAACCGTTTTTGCATGTTAGGAAAATATTTTTTACACGGACCAACTTCCGTTTGAAAACAATATTTGGATTTATTACAGCTGAAGTTGAAAACAACAATTTGAGGTTGCTACCTCACAGGTTATTTCTTTTTGATGCAACCATCAGTCTCATGCTAGACAGCTTCACGTTAAGCTACTATGTCAGAATCAGTGAGTATAGAAGTTAATAGAGCGGCCTAGGCGGGCACCGGCATGTGTCAACCTTCCCCCACTCCTTGGAGGTCAAGACTCCTCGCACGGCGAGTCTGCGCTCCGCACTGCTTTCATCTTCTTTTTAATAAATCAGTTTATTGATGGGAATTGTGGATTGTGTTAATAGATTAATAGGAATTGTATTGTTTGGGACGCAGTTTGTTTATAATTCCATCAATTTTCGGTATTCTGATATGGCGTGTAGAGAAGAAAGTGCAACGAAAAACGTGATACGGATTTTTACATTTTTGTCGTTTTTCGAGAACCATTCGCAACCACGTCGAGTAAAAAATAAGAACATTCTTGAACTTAAAAGTAGTAAGTAAAAACTTTACAACGATGGTAAAAAATCAACTTTACATGGCATAATAGTCAATGTTTCAGCCATCAATGTTTTTATAGACCTATTTTTGGAACTCGTTAATTTCTGAATGAAAACTGCCTTTCCATTGCTTGTAAACCTAAACTGTTCCAATTTGCGTCTAGTTTGCGCGATTGGACTAAACATAAATACTTTTTAGGCTGTAATTAAAAAAAAAAGTTTTTTAATCACGTTTTCCATAATATTTATGATTGTAGAAAAATAACTGCACAAACCATTGCATTTTCGTTAAAATAATTGAATTCTGCGTTAAATTTTCAACCATTTGTATGGTTTTAAGGGCCAAATAATTGCATTATAATGAAATAACGTTCGGTGAATTTCTGAATTTCAATTATTGAATGTAGTAAGGTAATCAATGTAGTTTAGAATTGCAGTGCTCAACTGATGTATGAATTTTATTAGGTTGGTTATTAGTAAGTGACAAAAGCTCAATAAAGAAACGTTGGGTAAAATAGATGAAGAGAGATGTCCAGTATTGTATAGCACTCAAAAGAGAAAAAATAAAAAAAAAACTTAAAAATAAAGTAAAACCGACATCAAAATTATTTGCCTATAAAATTAACGCGACTCAATCACAACAACTCAATTACCAACTACACATTTTAAGGACTACTTCACTACTCGTATTGACGTGACCTTTTCTTTATTGATTGGACCGCCTCCCTTAATAATATAAAAAATAATTATTTCTCATTTTCTTGATGATTGAACGAATTTCCTTTTCAACTCTCAGCGCGGCTCCAAAATAGTTTTTTTTTTTTTTTGGGTCGGCGCCTCTCTCATAATATCTTGGAGAAGCCAATCGAATGTTAATAAGCAAAAAATATAGTTATAATAAGTTTTCATGATACTTGAAAAAAAAAGTCAGCATTCTTGAGATCCGATTTTTAACAAGATCAGTATGACAATGACTACGCCTTTTCCTAAAAACGATTTCACATTTGCCTATGGATATTTACGATTTGACCCAACCTTGTTTCTTCTAATTTATTACTCAGGCTACTACTAATCTACTGGAAATTCAAATTTATTTGTAACCATCACCTAAGTGTAATCATCCGGTCGTCATTTTGTCAGAGAGGCGCCGACTCCATAAACTGATCATTCTGGAGACGATTAAGTGATAAAAAGGAAATTCGTTCAATCATTTGGGAAATGAGAAATAATTATTTTTTGTATTACTAAGGGAGGTGGTCCTATCAATCAAAGTGGTCACGGCAATACGAGTAGTAGTCCTTGAAATGTGTAGTTGATGATTGAGTTGCTGTGAAGTTGGAATTTGTAATATTTTCCTTTACAGTTTTTTTATAGGCAAATAATTTCGAAAACGGTTTATTTATGTAAAATTTTATTTATTTTTAATGACATTAAATAATCTGTAGGTACTTGGATTGAAAGGCGATGAGCAATTGGATTCAAATAGCGTACTTGGTCACGTGCAGTGGAAGGCCGGCCCAGGGCAGGGGGCCCTCCAGAGAGTTGGGGGGGTTGAGCATACGTCCACTCGCCTTCTAGCATAGGGAAGGCCGCTCTATATACTTCTATACTCACTGGTCAGAATACAGTTTATTTGATTCTTAAATAAGTGCCTTAATCGACACCGTTCCATATTCCTATCAGAACCAACAAAAACAATTTGGATTTTTTACAGCTCAGGTAAATTTTGCTTTAAACAAACCTCAAGTCTTGATACGCGATTTAACGAAAAGGTAAGCTGTTTAATACGTTATTGAACTCAATACTCTTTTCAGAGGGATCCTCGGGTTTAATATTAGTTATGAAAACAAGATATGGGTGCTTTGAAGCTTGGTCTCGAATAAAAAAAATTTAAACACAAGGAATAAACGGGGTATGAAAAAAAACTGTCGTATAAGGGAGATTTTCGTTCAGATATTTGCTGAAAAATCGATTCTTGAAGATGTATAAATCAAGTGCCATAATGTCTCAACATTCAAGACCATGAGCGTCGTTCAAATGTCCTTCTAACGACTGTCAAATGACCTTCATGACCTTGAGAGTTCGAAGGGCCTTCAAATGACCTTGAGAAAATCATACATCCTTCAAATGACCTACAAGATCACCAGTTTATTGATTTTTGCGGCCAGTTGCCATTTCATTGAATTAGTTTGACATTTCACAGGAATAAATTTCTTTTCTCTCTTTTTTTGACAAATGGAAGACACTTTTTTCCTAAAATAGTTATGGTTCTATGGAATGTTTTCCGTGGGATTGACGTCACCTCAATTTTCACAACTTTAAAATTATCATAAAACAATTTTTTTAAATTGTTAGAAAATGCATTTTAAAATGAAAAATATAGATCTGAAAAATGTCAATGTTTTCTCGTACGTAATAATTTCGCCAGAAATTGAATTTTATACACCAAAAATTTACTTTCGACAACTTTGTTCACCTGTATTTTCCAACCGCAATTAGTATGAGCTACAAGCAAGAATTAATACCCTCGATCAATTAATGATCCGCTGAATCTTGAGTGAATTTTCCTCCGCCGATAAGAAAAATGAAACAATGCCTCAATAATTTGGGCTGGTCACCTACTTGGAAAATAATTTAATCACCTGATTGTGAGCTGCTGTGTTGACTGCTCGGTATTTTTTATTTTTTTTTATTCAAGCCTCGCGGAACTTGAACATCTCTTAAAAAATTACGCTTTACGATTTTGATTTTCAACGTCAAAACCAGCGAATAGCGACTGCCGAAAACGCGATTCATTGACTGGTTCGACTGATACGCGCGTGTACACATTCAATTAAAGCGATACGGGAAGACTAAAAAAATCGTTAGTAAAAAACGCAAGATTAGAATACTGCTGCCGTTACCGAATTGAAACGGTCCGGTTCTGACTACTATATATTAAAAATATTTGTATTAAAAAAATGACTATATTAAAAATCTCGACGATTTGAAAAAAACTCTCGATTATAGTTCTAATAGGAAAAACCGTTTCCGGACGCACTCCTTCTCTAACGAACGTCACCTGAAGAATAAACCAGGATATTGTATGATTTATGGAGAGCTTAGAAAATTCAGAAAACCGCTGAAATATCGGCCGAAAAAGTGACATTGCACTTTAATGTATTATATTTTGACTAAAGATTAGTTTTTTTTTTCGATTAGAAGGTCTCTAGTTATGACGAATTCTTCAAAATCACATAATACCGCACAAAAGCTGCGACAAAATGGGAAACATAATGAAGCTATATCGACATCTTTATTGTCTCATTCGATTCAGCGTCCGAAAATCTATAGAAATTGATACCAAAGATATGATATTATGATAAACTGTTATACACTCTTATAACTTATAAAACTCCTCCACAAATAATAATCCTAAAATAACTATAAATAAAATCGAGCTAGCGATGGGCGATTACGATGGTTTATTAGAAAAAAATTGCCAACTCCTTCAAAATTTGACGTTTAAGTAAATTGTTTGAAGGCGTTTTTTTTAAATTTTTTTTTTAAATTTTTTTTTGTCGTTAAATGTCGGTCGCAATAAATTCATCTCAGAAAATGAAGAACAAAAAAAAAAAAAAAAATTGAAAGTTTACTTTCTCGAGACGAACATGTAGAAAGATTGTTTTGAGCTCAAATTGTAGAAAATTGTATCTACTATAAGAAATGAAAAATTATTCAATGGAACCGATCGTTTACGGAAAACAGAAAAAGTGCAAAAAAATGTCGCAGTTTTCCGAACGGCTTCCCTCAAAACGACCTGCTTGAGATTTGATATATTTATATTTATGTTTCTTTTAAAATAAAATCGAAGAGATTATTATATAAACTCGATCGACATATTCAACGTTGATGAACAAAGTTGGAACAGTTGAGCGAATTATAGTTTCATTATATTGATGGACAACTTCACATGCGAGGTAGGTAATATTTTACGTTGAAGCGGGAAACGAGGCTAATCTTGTTACAGCTCCTATCAATAGAACAACGAACAACTACGAGTTAAGTCCTAGGTCGACAATCCCGTAAGAATCGACCGCGAGTTGAAGCGAATTTCAGCGATATAAGGAATGAGAAATTGGAATTCGCGAAAACGAATAAAAATTTGTCGTCCGCTTATTTTTGATAGCCCGATTTATTTTGGGCTTGGAGGAATTGATCAGTGAACGGAAAGAAATTTTTTATTGATTTGTGGGGGAGCTCCATGTTCAAACTGTTATCATAGTAGCTAAGTTCAGTTTCAAGCACTCGGAAAAACCAGCATTTTCCTGAAATCGGACGCGCTCCTAAGTCCGTAGTATGTTATAGTCTATTGTCAACTATTTCAGTCTATAATAGTCTAAATAGAAAATCTATTCTAGAGTATAGTCTGTTATTGTCTATAGTCTATGTCTATAATATGTTGTTATTAATTTTATAGTCTACAGTATATATTATAGTCTGCAGTATTTTATAGTCTATAGTGATTTTTTTTAGTCTATAATCTAACTGGAATATCAATATAGTTTGTAGTCTGGTTTGGTCTATAGTTCATTGTATGTTATTCTATAATATGGTATAATATAGACTGTAATAGATTATTTTAGTCTATAGTCTATCTGAAATATATAATATATTCTATGTAGTCTGTTATTGTCTATAGTCTACAAGTTATCATAGCATGTTTGATTTTACAGTCTATCGGCATATATTTTAGCCTATAGTCTAACTAGAATATCAATTATAGTAGGTCCATAATATATAGTCCATAATATATTATAGCAGGCTTTAGTCTGTAGTCTAACTAGAATATCAATTATAGTAGGCATGTAGTCCATAATATATTATAGCATGCTGTATGTTATAGTCTACAGCCAAAAATTTCATTATTTAGTCTAAAGATAATATCCATTATAGTCTATATTATTCTGTTATTGTCTACAGTCTAGTATGTTTTATTGGCTATAGTCTGCAATATGTTACAGTCTGTAGTATGTTATAGTCTATTGTCAACTATTTCAGTCTATAATAGTCTAAATAGAAAATCTATTCTAGAGTATAGTCTGTTATTGTTTACAGCCTATAATTATGTTGTTATTTTATAGTCTACAATATATTGTAGTCTGCGGTATGTTATAGTCTATAGTGAATTTTTTTAGTCTATAATCTAACTGGAATATCAATATAGTTTGTAGTCTGGTTTTGTCTATAGTCCATTGTATGTTATTCTATAATATGGTATAATTCAGACTGTAATAGATTATTTTAGTCTACATTCTATCTGAAATATATATTATATTCTATGTAGTCTGTTATTGTCTATAGACTACAAGTTATCATAGCATGTTTGATTTTACCCTATAGTCTAACTAGAATATCAATTATAGTAGGTCCATAATTATATAGTCCATAATATATTATAGCATGCTTTAGTCTGTAGTCTAACTAGAATATCAATTATAGTAGGCATGTAGTCCATAATATATTATAGCATGCTGTATGTTATAGTCTACAGCCAAAAATGTCATTATTTAGTCTAAAGAGAATATCCATTATAGTCTATATTATTCTGTTATTGTCTACAGTCTAGTATGTTTTATTGGCCATAGTCTGCAATATGTTACAGTCTGTAGTATGTTATAGTCTACAGTGAATTAATTTAGACTATAGTCTGACAGAAATATGTAGTATATTATATAATATGTTAATGTCTATAGACTATTATTGTATATAGAAAATTATTTTAGTATATAATAGTCTAACTAGAATAACTACTATAGAGTGTTGTCGTCCAAAGTCTATATTATATAATGTAGTATATAGGTATATAGTCGATAGTAAATTATTTTAATCATGTCCAACTAGAATATCCATCATAATTTACAGTTCTATAAGTACTGTCTTGTTTTTTCAATAAAATTATTTTTGCAGTTACAGGTTGATGGGAAGTCAATTGTATAAAAGCAATTTTTTTCCTACAAATTTACGTTAGCTTTTTCAAGTTATGTTAACATCTATAGTTGATTGGTAGCATTTCAATCTTACCACTGACGACAACTGAACATGTTTTAAATGACACATATAGCCAGAAGCTAGGAAAGCACAAATAGCTTGTCAATATGATTACACTATTACGAGAAGTAGGTACGTCGGCGAATTAAATATAAAAACGAACGGGATTTCCTTCAAGTTCCCGTAATTAATACCTTTAAAAAAAATATATCCCTTCGGAGAAATCTAAAATTCCACTTGTTGCAGAGAAAGTTTTCAATCTTGAATTTCCGTCGGACTAGGATTTTCAACCTCGAGAGAAACTTTTTCAATTTCCCGCCTCTGAAACTTTTCTAGTTATTTTGTGTCGGGTACAGAGTTAAAATCGGATTCAATGGAATGTCAGCTGATGCCATGAACTGTAAAATTTAACAGCATCAACCGTACAGTAAGCTTTCCGCTGTCGACCTTCGATGGCAAAAAATCGTATTAACTCACCGAATAGCGATGTCTCGACGAGAAAATATTTTCCCTCCGAATCAACGCATCGTTTCACCATAATCGATGGGGATATTCAAGTTATCGTAGGTCATGCATGATAGTATTTTCGTCGTACACGAGCCCAAGCCCGTTGACAGACTGAGGTCCGTTCGGCGGCGGAGGCGGGAGAGCAACACTCCGCCCAGGCCGCGGGAGAGGCCAGACTCACATCGTAGTACGCTCCACGAGCGGTTCACATGGACGCGGCAAAATATCCTGACATCGGTTTTCTCAAACATCTCTGACATCACTTTTTTTTCGCAGCATTTAAGAGCTATTTTATAAATCAATTCTAGTATTTACCCTACACATTGACCCTTTCCACGAAAAAATTACTGTACGACACATTTGTACTCGAAATTAATTCAAATGCGTTCATTTCATCAATATCATTAAGTTATATCTCGGATGACTGTAGCTGGGAATTTGTCTTCCCCATAACGAATTTGTTTTCTCGTACTTTTTAAAATATTTAATATGTTTTATTTTTATTTAGACACGTTCAAAATAAAAACGTGTTCCCCAACGATCAACAAGTTTGAGCAATTCGTTTTACAGCATTATTACGAAACAAATTTCTATAGATTTTTGGACGTTGAATCGAATGAGACCATCGCGGGGTCAATAGCTTTATTGGTTCTCGAGTTATCGCAGCTTTTGTGTCGAATTTAAGAGATATTTTCAGAAATTTGACATGAGGGTATAACTCGAGTGTTCTTGGAGCTAAAAAATCGTTCTATACTCATTGGAATGGTCGTCAAACACTCTCTCCAGCTGTACCGTTTGGCAAAAAATTTAGCTTTTAGTTAGGAAATTAAGAAAAATAGAAATGATTAAAATTACAATAGTTGCTACGGAGTTTTTCGGTTTATCGGCGGGAACGTTCACAATAATGTTCGGAATAATTACAATCACAAATGGATAGTCTTCTTAAATCATTATTGAAGCGAATGAATAATAAACCTCTGTACAATCATTTGCAGGGGTTTATTATTATTATTATTATTATTATTATTATTTTTTTTATTGGATATTCGGATTCTACATGCCTTGAAACGTAAAACATCAAATTTTGAGGGGGTTAGAATTTTTTTTTTCTTGGGCGATTACAATGGTTTATTATGAATAGTGGTCTATTATGTGATGCCGATCATCCGTAGCATCAAGAGCAATGTGAACGCTCTATTCTGTGGGAGAGAAAGACGATTATTGATCCATCTCAGCATCACTGGAGCTTGCGAGGGAGATACTCCACCGGGGAGAAGGGATGGACCGATATTTACCCCTTATTTACCCCTTATTTTAACAGCCTGATGAACATCTTGAGTGTGCAACGGGCATTGCGTTAAAAAATGAGCTACTTAATTGGTTCGAAGTTGTATAATTTTTCCAATTTATTTTCGCGTGAGAGTATCTTGATGAATATGTTGTTACCAAATTATCTAGACGGATATTTACTCTCTAGTTGACAGGGTGTAAAAGGGTAAAACTAAAATAAAAAAAATTAAATAAACAGAAACATGAACAGACATACGAGTAGAAATATAAATAAAAATACAAATAATATAAAACAAAATAAATAAATAGAAATTGTTGGAGATTCAAACAGTTCTTATTCTTTATATTAGCCTATCGATTTATTTCCTGAAGATTTTTTTTATTTGAAGATCTCAACAAGTAGAAGGTTATTATTATTTTTTTATTAGCTACTAACAACTCAACATTCATGCTTAGAACTCCAAACGTATAACTGTCCAGGTTCTAAATGTTCAGTTGGGAAAACGGTGGCAAAACGAGAATTTTTGAACGTGTCATAAATTATCTCATATATACAAGCGCAAAATAATTTAAAAAATAAAAAAAAATTTCTTCCATAAACTGCAAAAAATGTAAATTCCTATTAAAAACGCTGCAAATGATTGTACAGTGGTTTATTATTCCTTCGCTTCAATATTGATTTAGAAAGACTATCCATTTGTGATAGTAATTATTATTTCAAACATTTCGGAACAATCTCACCGAAAAACAGATTGTAACTATAGGGGAAAACTCCGTAGCAACTATTGTAATTTTATTCAATTTTATTTTTCTTAATTTCCTAATTGAAAACTAAATTTTTTGCCGAACGGTACAGCTGGAGAGAGCGTTTGACGACCATTCCAATGAGTATAGAACGATTTTTATAGCTCCAAGAACTCTCGAGTTATACCCTCATGTCAAATTTCTGAAAATCTCCCAAATTCGGCACAAAAGCTTCGATAACTCGAGAACCAATAAAGCTACCGACCCGGCGATGGTCTCATTCGATTCAGCGTCCAAAAATCTATATAATTTGATACCACGAACACGTTTTTCTGAAAAACCTTGGAAAATATGAATTTTCTCCCCCTCAAAACCCCCCAAAAATACCCTTAAAATTGAGCTAGCAAGTTGGTTCGAAAATTGGGCCGTCGTGGGACCGAGATTGATTTTTGGTGAAAATTTCAAGAATTTAGCTATTATGGTTCGGCCGGAAAAGTGTTGACGGCGTACGGCGTACGGCGTACGGCGGACAGACAGAATTTTTTTTATTGGATATTCGGATTCTACATGCCTTGAAACGTAAAACATCAAATTTTGAGGGGGGGTTATAAAATTTTTTTTCTTGGGCGATTACAATGGTTTATTATTGAATAATAAACCAAAATTATTATTAATTCCAAAATAGGCGTGCAATTTTTATTTCTCGATTTTCAATCGAATACCGTTCGCAACTACGGCTTTCATTCATTTCCACGGTAGTTCATAATGCACGTAATGGAATTGGGCCATCCCCCAATAAACATAATATTTATGAATCATTTGAATTTAATAATTAAATATAATTTTAATTTTAATTGAATTTACCTGTTGTAAACGGACTAATCATCTTGCTCCCCAATAAGCCATTGATTCACAATGAAACCGTTTATTGTCACTCGTGTAAAAATTTCCCTTTATTTAGCACTCGTTCAATTTTTCTGCGACCGCGCGAGTGAAAATTTCGTTTGGGCACTTAAAACAAACCGGCCACTAACCGGACTCAACGTGTTTTGCCCTGGGTGCCAGCCCTAATAATAAATCCCCCCGTTTCCCCCTCTATTTACTTACCACTACCGTAATTCTTTCGCGTCTATTATTACCGCACTTGGTTAGTATTTACGTAGCCGATTTTCAGCTGCCAACGGTGCAATTGGACCTCATTCATTTTCTTAATGCGATTTTAACTGGCGAACATTCAACTATATTCGGCCGACATATTAAATGCGGTTATACCATTTAGAACGATAAGAATTATCGGGGAAAGCATTTCTCACCTTCGAATCTGTTGATTCGAGCGAATATTTTTCTATAGAATTCGATAAAATTAATTTCACTACAAAAAAAAAAAAAAAAAAAAAAAAAAAAATAGAAATAAAAAATTAATCTACCGTTTTCCGAAGATAAGGGACCACCCTAAAATTCATCTCGTAGTGTTAAAATTTTTTTTTTTTTTTTAATTGCTCTGAGAAATGCAATAGTTTGATGGCGAGCACATAATTAATGTACACTATCATATTTTTTAAATTGTTTTATTTTATTTTTATTGTTTTTTTTTTTAATTTTTATTTTATTTATTTTATTTTATTTATCTTTTTTCTGAGGTTGGTGGTGTTAATATTTTTTCCCTTTTTTTCTATCTTGAACAAGAAACATAGAAGGTGTACCTTATTCGCCTGAGAGGAGTAAGTTTATATTCTTCTTTATTAATTGTCTATCGTATCTTGAAACAAAAAAAAGTTATCGTTATTAAGTTGGTTTACTTTATTAATCTGTGGAAAAATAAAATCCGTCCAACCGCACAAGGATCGACCTCCTTATTTGTTTTGAGAAATATTCCATTCGTTTTTCACCAAGGGAAATTACGATCCTGTATTCATATTCGCAAATTTCTTCATTCATTCGTTTCAGAGTCAATGAAAAATACCACAAAATATCGAGCCACATTGTATTCGGAAAGCGGACAAGGTAAATATTCATCTGAACTGCGAAATAATTTAATCGTAACGTGTCAAGCAGTAATTCGTGCAGGTCGTAAATAATATAGACAATGAACTTCACATCACAGTTCAAGAAGCCCTTATTTTAATCACAGGTTTCAAAATTCCAATATTTCCACCATTCAAATGGTGCAAATGAAAATTAGCATTTAAATTTTGTCCAGAAAACAAAGTTCACGTACCTATTCGCTCATTTACACTGATATTTGTGCAAACGAAAGAGAAATTATTAAATGTATGCTATTTATCTATATTGGTTTTCACAAAGCTTTTGAAGTACAAGTAAATGTATTCTACGAGAATAAGAAAAAAAAATGGGTACAAAAATAATTGAAAGCATTTCGATTTACATAAATTCGTTATTAATTCAAGCGTCTTAAAAGCGATGCTAAAACTTAACGAAACACTGGAAAACGACCGATACTTGAACAACAACAGATTCAATTCTTAAATCACTGAAATAACCAGATGACGTTAATATTACTTTGCTTTGCAGCAACTAGTGGCAGGTGCGATCATAAGCAGTATAGTATCCTTTGCCATTCTGAAATATACGGCCCGAGGACGACAACTTACTACAAAATATCGCTTGAAATATCAAATTTTATCGCCGTCCTAATTCGAATATAAAATACCTTCATTTACCACAGAAATACAGGAGAAGTTAAGAAACTGCCACAATCAACTATTGACTCCTATAAAAGTTTGAACAAAATTAGAAAAAAGAAAAAAATTCACAATAATAATTATTGTTGAAATTATTAGCCACCTTAATATTACAAAAATAATTTCAATATCGTAATTAAACGTAAATTTTGTAATTCTAAGCGATTCTATCTAATTTTTTTTCTACCATGTTGAAAGCGATTTCAGCGTAACAATAACAATAAAATCACGAGATTACATCCTTTATGAAGAGAACGTAAAATATTATTCACTCCTCCTAAATTATGATCTTAACATTTCAAATAGACACTTAGCTAACGTATTTATTTCCTAAAGACGAAGAATGAGATGAAGAATGAAGAAAACTTGTCGTTCTCGTTTTCTCTGTTCTTCATGGCGATCCAGTCGCAAAATGACGCCTATCGTTCTTATCTTCATACAGTGTTGCCAAGCCAGAAGATTTCTACCTAGAACTAGGGGATTTTTTTTTCTGATTGGGAAGAATTTTGGGGGAAGAAGAATCTAGGGGACTTTTTGGGGAATTTCACTTTTATGACAGGCATTTTTATGCAGGTCTTTGGAAAAAATGTTAACTTCTTGTAAATATTTCGGTTGTATTTTGTCGGAAATCATTTGGTCCACCAGCCAACATAGTGTTGTAGCTACCATGAAAGATATCTAGGATTCTAATAAATTAAAAATGTATTATTAATTATTTTATCTAACTCTAGGTTCAAAAAGCGGATTTGTTTTAGAAATTTCCTATTTACGACAATCCCAACCTTGTGGAGCTACTTTCAGGACCTACTTTAAAAAAAAATTTTACGAAGAAAATGTTTCCTGAAGAGGCCTTGAATGGCGAAAGCGCTTGAAGTATAGCAATTCAAAATGAGATAACGTCGCTGATTACATCTCAATCTCATCCCCACGTATCAATCAAATAGATATGCGGCAAATCGTAACGTAAACCAATTAGAGTCAGATCTTGGGGCATCACTGATTTTTTCCCTGGGCGTTTGAAAATGAACGGCACTGTGATAATAGTCTGAACATGGAGTTTCCCTTGACAGGGTGAAGTACATGTTCTGTCCGTTGGGTATTCAATTTCTCGTCACCCGAAGCGTAATCGAGCCTGAATTCACAGGCAACTCGTTGCGGTCTTCAGGTGAAATGCAGAGGAGGAAAATGTTTGTTAAAAAAATGTTAAAAAAAAAAAAAAAAAAAAACAACAACAGTTTTTGGGAAAAATGATTTTTTTAGTACCTCGGAACTTTTAAACGCCCTCCTATCTGGTCAGGTATTCGAAAGGCGAAACGAACAATATTTTGTCAACTTATGACAAAAATCCTGTAGCGAAATATTCTCGCATCGATATTTACAATTAGAAAATTATTATTAACGCGCAGAAAATATCCGATGCGAGTATTCACGAGATCGAAAACTACCAAAAAGCGCTCTCGTATCGATTGCATCCTCCTCATCGCATAATATTATCAGCCTCCGAATAATTAAAATAATCCGACAGTCAGTGAGCGAACGAGGTTGATTCTCTTACGCTGTTCGTCTCGTTTTCAACGGTACCGCGCTGTATTTAGATTCCTTGGGCAAAAATCGATGAACAACAGGCGATAGAAGATCCGGATTCACGTCGCTCAAGCGGTTGAACCCGGTGAAATAACTGACGACAAGACCGACTGTGACGACGATGATCGATCCAAACATGGAATAATAGAAGGCCGATAATCTGTATAAATACGGAACGTCCAAGTTTACAGGCGACCTGTAGGAAAAAACATATTGCAAATTAACGCATTGGGAATTTTAACAGGCGGGAATACGACAAAAAGAAATAAGCTGAGGTAACTTATTCGAGAAATTACATTAAACTTTTTTTTTTGTTTTTGTATTTACACTCAAAATTGATATTCCGAAAGTTTTCATGAAAAAATATTTATACGCTAGACCTAATCTGTTGTTCTGGAACGGTTTCCTTGAAATTTATTACGCACACGATATTGTCTGAAACCGATGACCTTTTAGCTCAAATTCTCTATTAAATTGATTATTCGCTCAATTGATTTCTAAAACCAATAATTCAGTCAACTTTCTCTTCGATGGTCGAAATCCTTGAATAATTTATTGTTCCCCTCTTTTCCTCTAAATCGATTATTCAGAAATTTAGTTTTATTAAAATAATATATTATATCGTTTTCACAAATTCGATGTTCATTGAAATTTATCATTTTAGCCAAATTTTGATTCGATTATTTTGATTTGATTTTGATTATTGTTTGTTGTTCACAAATACTTTTTTTCAAATTTTGTTTTTTAAATCAAATAAATATCCTAAGTTTAACACTCAATTTTGCTGTCTAATGTCAATTATTCATTCAAATGTTCTCTAAAACCAAATATTAACAAAACATTTCCATAATTCACTCAGTATTCTCTAAAATCGGTTATTCATTCGAAATAAATTATTCGAACAGTTTTTGTGTACACAGTTTCTTTTCAACATTGGCTAAAATTGGTGATTGAGACGATCGATAATGCTTATTAATTTCATTATCATTCACCTGGCGGTTCTCCCAAGTATAGTTTTTCAAATTGTACACTCAACTTTCTCTAAAATCGATTATTCGTTCGATTATCTTTTAAATCGGTCATTCTCTCAATACCTGTAAAGTTTGCATGGTAGCTTTGATATCGATACGTACGTCGTATTAACTTGGGTAAAATTATGAGTGCAGCCTTCAAATCCCATCGTCTTCGTTGCGTGTACAAAATCGCCAGATGTCCTGTACACGGATGTACCAACTGTTAGCCAACCCATGCAAAACATGCTGACCAATCCTCCCCAAAGGGCTCCCTGCAAAGTAAATTTCGTTAGCCCAGAGCCCAGAGAAGCAGCATCTGCAACACGGCGACCTCACTAGCGCTCGTGGCGACCGCGCACTAAGCTACCGAACACCAAAGACAGGGTCGCCACTCGCCTTTACTTGTAATAGACCTCTCCACTATCGTTGGAGTTTCTATATCTTCGTATTTAATGGGCAACTTCTTATGTAGTTTTCCTTTTCTTTTTTATCCAAAAGGTGTTGTCAATGAAATTTGTCTATTAGTTGAAAAGCGATTCGATAGGCCATATTAGAAGTTAAACTACGAAATCAAAGAAATGTATTCTTGTGAATTTCCTACCTGTCCCTTTGCAGAGAATAAGTACATTTCAATGACTCAAGTTCAGTCCAATTCGACGCATGCATAAGATCAAGTAAATTATTCAATCTCGTTAATTTATAAATCAAGCAACCACAAATCAATCTCGTAAACAAAATCCCTAAATCAGTCCAATTCGACTCTCGCATCAGTAAAATACAGTTCAAGTTAGTTCTTGAACTATCTGGGGTTCATGGTAACTAATTAACTCGATTTCCCAAGTTGCAGCAGGTACGCAAAAAGTTGTTGGTCCGTTCTCAGGATTTTCGTTTGGTTGTCATCGCATTTGTTGTAGTAGAGGGGTTGTGAGGGGGAGATGAACCAGGCAACTTATTCTTCAGATCTTTAATGGCTGGCCGAGCACTTTCGCCCATTTGGGCATCTTCAGGGCGACGTGGAACCATGAGGTCCACAGCCGAACGTGGGCGAAAGTGCTCGGCCAGCCATTAAAGATCTGGAGAATAAGTCGCCTGGTTTTTCTCCCCCTCACAATCCCCCCCCGTTCTCAGGATTGTACACGCATAATTTCCTCAAGGAGCTACGCAGTAGTATCGTTTATGGTGTAACTTTAATTTGTTCCACTTGTCTCCTGTATGTCCTTTCGCTTGGTGCCATGGCCGCCAGGAGCGCTAGTGAGGTCGCAATACTGCCCGTGTTCCAGACACTGCTACCCAGAGAAACCCCAATTGAACATGGAGATCTTGAGTTCCTGCTCCAAGTTCAAAGAACGGTCGATTTACTAATGACAACTCAATTCACCGCTCAATCTTACCTTGTTGTTCGCCCATGGGAATAGCAATCCGAGCAAGAAAAGCCCCAAAGTCGTGCCTGCGGTCATACCTCCGAAAGCGGCCGATATCTGAAAATATTCTTAGATTAGTTTGGCCCATGGATCTTAGGCTTGAGAATTTTAATAGGCATTGGCTCACCTCGAGTATCGCTCCAAGCTTTTCAATTATGGACACCATGCAGACGCAAATCAAACCGAACAGTACAACGAGCGTTTTCATCATGAAACTGGCTTTCTTCTCCGTTGGTTTGACTTCGAATGCTGGCTCTAAAAAGTCTTCGTAAAACGTGCCTGCCAACGTGTTCAAACCAGCCGACATCGAACTGAAACGACGAATATGAAAGGGCTTATGAATGAACAGAAATGACTGAAATAAAATGGACCGCTCGATTTTAATGTTCACCTCAGAGCTGCGCAGACGACGCCGGATAGAAAAAGTCCAGAAAGCCCTTTAATGTGACCGCAGGATTTCACCACAAATAGAGGAAGAATCTGATCAGGCCGAGTGATCAACTGGAAGAAATATTATTGTTTGGTGACGAGTTTGGAATTATACTGTAATACGAATACTTCGATGGAACTAATTGATGAAATAATATTAGGCTTACCCCGGATGACAGTGGATCGCAATCTTTGAATTCGGAGTACATGACCCAACCTATGAGACCGCTGGAGACAATGAAAGCGCTAACTCCAATGCAGAGGAAGAAGACGGATCTAGAATTTCAAGACAGCGGATTACCAACATAGCCTTCAATAGCCCGATATTGCCTCTGATTTAATGTCGCCGAATGCCTCGCAATATAATTATTTAAGTGTCCAACAGTGCACTAATTAATGGTTTAATTTTTTTGTAATTTGTTTTTATTTCCACGTTTACGTTGGAAATGGAAGTACCTATTGTGATCGTCCGAAAAGTCAAATTCGGAACTGAGGTGAATTTGGAAGAAATTTTATAGAACTATAGGTACTTAGAAAAACACTTTGTCCGTGTGTCCATGGTCAAAAAGTGACTCGCCATATTTCCTTGAAAAATGAAATAAACTCAATGAAATTTCGAGGAAATGTTCTCACAGCGAGTGTGCAAAATTAGCTGTTTCCAGATTTATGATAACACACAGTACTTCCGGGATATAACCGTTCAGAGTTTTTTCTATTTTGATTTTTACAGGCAATATAGTGAATATTTTTTAACGTTTGAGGTCTCAAATGACAAGCAGATTATTCTTGATTTTGTTATCTAACGGATCACACTCAGTACTTTCGCTATTTCACTAGAGCTTACTTTTTATTTTGATTACTGACCACAAATGTCAATATGTTTCAAATTCTGAGGAGTTTAAATTTGTATTTATGTCAGCTGAATGACACTTAATTTTTATTGTTTTTGTCAGACACAGCACTCTGAGCAGACACAGCACCAACTATTTTATTTGAGCATTTTCGAATTTTTGAGTCTCCTTGCTGTAAAAGTGACCCTGCACTTCCTCAAAATTTGTTCTATATATTATTATAGTTTTTATCACACACAGTACTTCTGACGCGTACGGTTTTTTTTCTCACTATTTCGATTATTACATTACGAATGACGCTTGTGATTCAGGGCTTGTCACACATTTTTGGGTGTTGTTGCTATAAAAATGATCCCATTTTGTGAAAATTGGCTTGTATTGTTTGGCTCAAATTAATACTCCACTTCCGCACAATTAACCTATTTCTTGCTTGTTTCTATTTTTGGATCGCCTGGCTAGTTTTTCTATTACAGTGTTGTAGGTCACTAGGTTGTGGCCTTTGAATGAGTTTCTTCAGTATAATTACTAATACCTGCTACCGAATTAAATATGGAAGTACTGTGTGATTTTGCACTCCACTGATTTTATATTGGCTCTTCTTTTAACATGCCCTATATTTACCAATTTATTTCATTCGTCTGTTTCTTACGACGATTCCAACAGGTTTAGGGTTAACAAAGATTTTGAATTATGGCGGGCTAATTAGTGTGGAGTAGAGCGCTCTGGTGGCAGCTAAGAAACAAATGAGCCGCCAACTTTCCACACAGCGCAGCGCTACGCGACTAAGGCTTTTCTATCGGCACTGAGTGAACCTTCCTGTTCTATCTCTCATGAACTCGGTTTCAGTTCCCTAAGATGTCTTCCCTTCGAATAAAAAAAAATCAGGACCGAGGACTTTAGGAACGTCCATCTCATAAGCCAGTGATGGAATTCCATTTTAATCATCAAGCCGTCCTTGAAAAATTCGAACCTAAATATTTTAGGTATATATTTTATAATCTATCTCCTTACATTTGAGCTTCGCGGTACGTTGGAAGGGATATGTATCGTTGCATCGAGGCCGGGCTAAAGGCAAAATGAGCAGACCAGAAAAACGTGATGCCGACAAAAGAAGACCAAAACGTCAACCTCGCAGTTGGATCTGGATCCATGCTGAAAAGAAGACATAAATTTATATTTAAAAACTCAGATAGCATAGGTAAAATATTTAAATTTAGGGAATTCATCAGGGGTTCAGAAATAAAAATAATCCCAGCTAGGGGTTAAAGGTTGAATTTCGCTATAGGAGCTTAGGTATTGTAGTCAACCTCGTAGGAAATTTAGTGAAGTGATAGGGCTTGGAAATCCCTAAACGAGGTGAACTCTTAATTATATTCTCCACTAATAGTTCCTTTCCATAACAGTTAATTTTTCTAATACTTTCACCTCCTGTCACTACTATCATTTAGCTGTTAGCCAATAGAAAACAAGTTTTTTTTTTTTTTTGTAAATTTTCATTTTATCAAAAAAATTTTGAGATGTGTCCTCACTGTTACAGTCCTACAGTAGGCCATTCAGTCGTAAGATTATTGATTATTGAAAATTAATGGAGCTCGTAACTACCTCTAGTCTTCTATTCTTTTCGAGTAACGTGTCCTTTTGTTACGTTACCAAAGACTCCCACCATGACTTTATTACTTAGGTTTTTCTCTTAGAATAAATTTTTGTTTCCGCCGTCAACCGCCGTTTTTAATGTAAAAATAACGAAATTCGTGCACAAATTGAACTTTTTTATTCCATGCACATTCCCCTCCATTTTCCAAATAGTATTCGAACAAAGCATTTACTCACTTGAAAAATTCTACACGGTCGCCCTCGAGGGCATTTTTGAGCACCGTTCCAACGCCGCCAACGCGAATAGTGCCGACAATGAGAACCATCGCGACTGACAATAGCATCAGCACACCTTGTATAGTGTCCGTCCATACAACAGCCTTTAACCCACCCTGCGAAAAGAAAGACAATCGATGGCTACAGGACAACGTGTGATATGAAAAAAAGGGTTTTGAGGTTTTGGATGATTTTTATTCAGAATTTCAAGACGAATCTCGTGGTGGCCTCGTTTTTTTTTTTTTTTTTTTTTTTTTTTTTTTTTTTTTTTTTTTTTTTTTTTTTTTTTTTTTTTTTTTTTTGTTGGTAGCGCTGGGAATGAGTTATTCCCGCTTAAACAACATGATGTGTTATACCATTCTTGTCGGCAACAAGTGTTATCAAGGTGTTTTCCTGAATTGAGCCCCTATCTCTAGATTCCAAAGCGTGAAGCATGATATTACAGGTTGCCCCACTTCTACACATTTCATAACAAGGGCCCCATTATTTTTAAAAAGTTTTTTCTCTCTCCTGAAAACCAGCCAAATTTTTATAACACATGTTGTCCTGTAGCCATCGAAATATACTCAAGAGTAACAAATACGTGACATCCGGATTACCTTATTAGGGTCCACACGTAGTTTTTACGTGTGGTCCTAAAAAATAGTTGATTTAATTTTTGTAACTAGTAGATCTTCTTTTCAAATTGTTATTCGAGCCAGAAGTTTAGAGAAATGTTGGGAAAAACTCGTGCCACAGATAAGCTGTAGAGACCTTCTGTTAATAAACTATTTTCAAGATGAGCAATGGTTGAGAACAACGTATAAAATAACAAAAAATGCGCATCACTTGGAAATATGGTGTGTTACACCACCTATTTTATTATTTTGGAATAATAAAAATCAAACGTCATTCACTTGTCGTAACAATCATTTCTCGACCTTGAGCGTTCGAACAAATTGGTTTTTGCGGTTCGTAAAAATCAAAATACAAAATAAGCACTAGTGAAAAAGCTCATAACGTGGAAGTACGGTGTGTTAGCCAATAGATGAAATATCAAGCGTAATCTGCTCGCCACAATAAACATTTTGAAACCTCAACCTATCAAAAAAATTGACTTTTACGGCTTCTAAAAACCTAATAGAAAAATCTTTAAACGATTATTTCTCATTTGCACAGTGTGTTATCCAAAATTCGAAAACGGCTAATTGAGTCGTCATTTTACACATTCGCTACAGGAATATTTTTTTGAAAATTTTATCGTATTTCATTCATTTTTTAAGGACAACTTGAAATTTTTGACAACAGACAAATGGAAACACACGCTTGTCTGCTTTGTGTCTGAGTCTATTACTATTAACATTTATTCCAAATTATTCTCTATTCCGAATTGTACTTTTTGGATGATCACAATATTATAGTTTCATTTAATATGTAAACATACAAAAAAAAAAAAATAATAATAATAATGAAAGAATAATAATCAAATAAGTGCGATCAAGAAATAGCAAATAACATACGAAAATTGCTGACGTCACAAGCCCAGTCTCACCACACAGAGCGGCCACCTTTAATCTCATTAACCCAATCGCTTCACAGCCCCATGTATCGAGAACTGCTGACGTAGACAACGCGGGAGCTCCTTTTGGTTCCAGCCGTTTTTCAAACTCGATTACTTTACTTGGATTGGTAATTTTTACGAACGCTTTTTCACGCCTTTGAGTCGTCATTCGGTTTTTCGCGGCATAAATATTTGACAAAATTTTTCAAAAAGCAAATTTTCCATGGTCTCTTACCTACGGTAAATAGAACTCATAAAAACTACCCGAGTGAAGTAATAGGAATTAAATGATTGATAATACCGTTGGTTATTAAAAATCGAGTACCTTCCTATTTTTTTCTATATTAAATTCAGTATTCTGTATCGAAATTTACTCAGTCCGAATCGAATTTCAGATAGATTTTTCTTAAATGTTATTTGAGTGGATGGAAATCTTCCCCGGTTCTACGGTTCTAGTACTTGGCCTTGACCAATTAATACATCTTATTAGACACGAAATAAGGCGGGTGCGCATTCCACAATTGACCACGTCCAGATAGTCAACGTAATTGAACTAGCACTCTAGTAGTTTCGTGAATTCCTGAAATTTCGTTCGGATTCTCTCATTCAGTGTAATTGCGGATAGTTTTGAGATAAGCGTAATTCTATTACCATTCGATACAAAAATGTTTTACAAGAGACGCGAAACGTACCAGTGTGGTGTAGAAAATGCAAACCAGCGACACGACTATTGAAACCAATTGAACGTCTATGCCCGTAACTGAAAAAAAGTAAGAAAAAATTATTGGATTGATATCACTTTAAAACGTATTTCAATAATTGAATCATGTATCAAGAGAGGTTTTATTTCTCCCGTACTTATTTATATTGCAACGTTACAAAAGCGTAAGATTCAATCAAGTGAAAAGTTAATTGTTTTCGGTTGGCTGTCAACCATTTTTTGAAATTGACTGTTGTAATCACCCAAGAAATTTTTTTCAAACGCCCGCTCCCTCAAAATTTGACGTTTCACGTTTCAAAGCATGTAAAATCCGAATATTCATTTTAAAAAAAATTCTTTCCGTCCGCCTTACGCTTTCAACACTCTTCTGGCGAAAATATAAATATAATATATTTAAATGATATTTCAGTTTTTGAAAATATAAAAGCTCAATTCTTGAAATTTTCACTAAAAATCTATCTTGGCTTGACAATGACTCAATTCTTTAACCAAATTGCTAACTCAATTTTAAGGGTATCTATTTTTGAGATTTTGTGGGGGAATTTGTATTTTGTAACGTTTTTCATACATATAGGTGTTTTGGCATCAATATCTATCGATTTTTGGACCATTAAATGAAAAAGTTATATTTATATTGCCAATTGCAATTTTTACAGGCGAATTTGGAATGACTTGAGAATTAACGGAGCTAAAGATCGTTTTGTACGCTATTGGAACGGTCGTCAAACACTCTCTTCAGCTATCAGAATTGTAACTGATTAAATAATTAAGAAAAAAATATAAATAATTAAAATTGCCATAATTGCTATGGAGTTTTTCCTCATAGTTACCAATCTGTTGCTACGCAGAAACGTTCACAAATTTTTGGAACGGTTGCTATCATAAAGTGACTCTTTTCTTAGATCATAATTAAAAAAAGAAACAACAAACCACTGTAATCATTGCAGCGTTTTTCAATAAAATTGATGTTTTCATGATATTTGAAGCGACAATTCGAATAATTTGATTTGTCTTGTTGAAATATTTATAAATGTTATCGATTACCGATCTCCTACGTGTTCTATAACCAATTTACGGCCAAATGTGTTCATTTATGTTTTGCCAAAAAATGCCACTTTTTAAAAATTGTTTTTCTCGTTTTTTACCTTGCTTCAACTAAATGGTGTTCGCTCCCCGATTTCGCATGCAAATTAATTTCTGATTACATCGTTGGAAAGAGCGTAAAATTTCCTGCCTCTCTAATGCCCAACAAAAATTTCTTTGATGAAACGGAAATTCGTGAATGGAATCTAAAACGTAAATTTTTTCCTAATCTTGCCAGTTTTTTTTTTTTTTCTTTTTTTTTTCTTTCAAACTCTAGGCAATTTGATCGATTCTCGTAGCAGAAATGTTAAGTAGGTTAAGTAAAATTATGAAATGTTTGATGATTGAGCTTCTTACCTTGATTCAAAGCTAATGCAGGCCCGTATATCACAATAGGAATGTAAGACATCTGCAAGTAATTAGAGCAAGAGTCACAAACTGCAAAACAAGTTTGTTCATCTAACAAAAAATAAAATGAAAATATAATAAATAGAATGGAACAGAACAGAATAGAACAGAACTGAACATAACAAAACTGAACAGAACAGAACAGAACAGAACTGGTAGAACAGAACAGAACTGGTGGAACTGAACAGAACAGAACAGAACAGAACAGAACCAGAACAGGACCTGAACAGGACCGGAACAGGATCGGAACAGGACTGGAACAGAACCGGAACAGAACCAGAACAGACTCCAGAACAGAACCGAACAAAAAAGAAAAAATTAAGAAAGTTTAAAAAGTTTCACTTTATTAATAAATTACTATTATTTACCAATGCGACGGTGAACAGAACCGAAGTGATAATCCTTACTCCATGGCCGAACCGTAGCTCCATGTACTGGAAACAAAAAATAAATTAGTTGACGATTGTGAGAGGAAGAATGAGCTCAGCAGGATGATATTTTTCTGTTCTTTAGGTTCACCACTGTGTCTACCATTAGAGCAACGTAAAGAAATAAATATTTGGGCTGCGAGAAATTGTGTCACTGAACGGACCGAACAGTTTGCAAGGGGAGCACCGTGTTCAAATTTTTATCACAGTCGCTACGATGAAATGGCTAGAAAAAACGTGGCTATTGATTCTATAGTTGTGTTTGTTATTCTTTGCTATAATAATGATTTGAAAATGCCAACCCTTTGTAGCTACTGACCCAAACTCTTGTTTTTGCTTAATTCCATAAATATTGGTCGCTAAGTTGAAAAATCGTACTTTTAAATTTTTCTTATCTACTCAATTTAAGGTCGAATTAAGTATTTGCCTAACGATAAAGTGTCTCACGAGCATTCCATCGAGTTTAAAACGATTCTTACAGCTCTGCAAATAGTGGATTTATATTGCCGAATCGCGATTTTTACAGGCCATAAGAGGCAATATTTTTGAACGGTTATAAGGTCTAGCAATGATTTTCAAGTCGAGTAACGACGATTGATTTTTATCGTTAGTATCACTCGCGGTAAATCCACGTGATTATTATTTTTTGTTATTTTTTCGTGTTCTCTTTTAGGTCCTCTTGCAAGTTTTTCGTACAAATAATTTTTCGATCTTCGTATGATTTTTTCGATTTTATAATAGGTTATACCTGTCTGCCTATTCAAACGAGGGAGTACTGTGTGATCTATGCACACCTCTCACAAATATTTCTTATATATCTCTTTTTCGGATTTCTGCAAAAATTTGCTATAAATAGAGCAGGGAGAGATGAGAATTCCCTATTCTCTGGGATCCCTTATTCCGTGTGAGAATTTTGTAAGATGGGATTTTTTTCCTTGGGATTTGAGGTGAAAATTCCTTGTTATTCGGCCGAAAAAACCGACCGTCGAATTTCGACCCAAAAATACCAACAAAACCCGTTTCATGCATTACCTAGGGAATCGAATCCTAGAGAAAAATATTTTCCTATCCATATAATTATTATTATTTTTGGCGCTCGATGCTTGAACCAATCTTTGTTAAAGCGTGGGCTCTTATCGCCCCGACCGTTGTCACTTCGCTCAATAACAGCCGTAATTTACATAATAAAAATCAGTTTTTTTTTTTTTTTTTGTAAATAAGAGTTTGTAGGCCAATCAAATAATAGCAGAGAGTGGTGTTCAAATTAAACCTTTTGTCCTCTCTATAATACATTTTAAAAATTTAAAAACATTAAAAAAAAATTTTACCCCATTTTTAATTGCGCTTGCTAATTACTGTTGATTCCGTACCTCATACAATGAAATGAGCTGCAGCTTGTAGAAGACAGGAAGTATGAAAAATACTGTGATTATTCCGACGAGATAATTGGCAAGGTTGGACGTCAAATATTGCGACCCGTACGTGTAAACTTCGGACGGCACTCCCAACAAAGTGATGCCCGATACATACCTGGAATATGAAATTTTTCAGACACCGAATTGAACTGGAAACATAATAATGACTGGGATATTTGAAGTTGAATTCGAATGCGATTCAATCGATGCAATGAATGAAATACAAACGAATTATTACCTATCGTAAATGTATGGTATAAAAAGATATAGATATAGAAGATTAGAATTAATATAATTTGTAACGAATTTCAGACTCGAAATTTTTAGAATTTTCCGAATTTGCTTTTTCATTTTTTTCCCTACAAATATACACAGAGGAATGTATAAAACTTCGATGGATCAAACACAATTAAATCATAACGTACTTCTGCACTCTACGATCATATTGTAATTTTTGCGATTAAATGGTCGAGAAATTGGCTCGATTTTCACTAATAAAAGAAAAATAACGCACTTACGTTGTGACTAGAGAAACGGAGATTGGAAAGACGGACATCTCTTTACCGCCGAGAAGGTAACCGGTCACCGTATCCTGGCCGCCTTTTATGCAACCGAAATAAACGCCGATAAGCGCCGAAACGCAGAGCATCATCACGAAGACGATGTACTCGACCCAGTCGAACATCAATTTATCGATTTCGTCTGCCATTCTACGAATGATAATATAAAATATTGATTTTTTACTTCCATATTTACGTAGTAAATAATGTGTGACAACTCGAATTTTTGGCTCAATTCCTCAGCCAAATCCCTACCTAAATTTTAAAGGTTTTGAGGGAGAGAAAATTCTTATTTTCCAACGTTTTCCAGAGAAAAAAACGTGCATTCGGTATCAACACACACCGCACTTCCACGTTATGAGCATTTTTCGCTTTCGTTGATATTTGATTTTTTCAGCTCTTGTAGTTGAAATTATCTCGAAGCGTCGCTGAGATGCTTTCAAACGTCATACTCGAGAAGCTTTGAAATTGACTGTTCCAGAGGCAAATCCAAAAATAAGTGACTTCTGGGCTGGTCCGATATGAACGCAGAAAAATTCCAGGGAATGTTCCAAAAATATATCCAAATATTTCTAAAGAAGTGACTCCAGAAAAATTCGCCGTATTCCATCGAAAAAATTCCTCTGATTTTTAAACCATCTACCGCTTTCTGCGGAAAAATTGAGATTGTATATGTCTTCTAATTATTTACCTCGACCTTGCTAGAATAAAAGTTGCTGAGTTTCAAAACACGGCGACTTTGTCGGAAAATCTATTTTTCAATTGCATAATCGCCTTCTTACCGGCATTTTGGATAATATCGGTCAATATGAACCCGAACCTCATTTTCTCCACGAATTCTCGCCAAATGACGTATACAATGTTGTTTGTGAAACAAACAGGTAAATCCCGTTTGAGCGCGATGACCTAATTTGATATTCAAATCAAATAATTAAACTAAGATTTGCCGAGCTTTGCAAACGGAGGTTTTACGATATTTTTTACAATATTTGCATAAGAATAGGAAAACAATTAGATTACTAAACACGAAGGGAAAATTTCAATTGATATTTTTTATTCAAAGGTTTCGGAGGATATTGAAAACTAACTCAACTAAGGGTGCAAGCAAAGTTTCAATACTTAGGAAAAAAGTAGGAAAAAACTTTTTTCCAACTTTTTCAAGTTTGGAAAAAATTCAAAAAATATTTATTAATTGTTAAAATTTGATTGTTTTCACTTCAAATTCGAGTTCTAAGTCTAATTTCCTGTAAGAATCATTAGTTAATCAAATTTGAACAGTACTGTAAGTATTTGCAACGGAATTTCAAAGTTGAAAATCGTAGGAGTGGCGTAGTATTAAACTGGAAAAACTGATAGTTGTCGTGAAATTTCCGCCGTTTTGACGTCATATTCGGATTCAGCGTTAAATTTCCTATAAGAATAGCTTTCAAAATCGCTTTAAAACAAAAATTTAATTACCGATGCCAGCGGAGCTCGGAATTTCGGCCGGCGAAAAACTCGATTTACGGAAAATAATTTCTCTGGCTCTGTTTAAATTTTTTTCACCAAATTTTTTGCTATGTGCGTATGTAGGGCGTTCAAATGAAGACTCCTGCATAATAAAACAATTGATTCGCATTTATTTTGACCCCGAAAATCACGGTTAAAGTCCAATTTTTGAGCTTTTGAAAAACGATTTTTTTGGACCATTTCCAGATTTTTCCGAGAAATAAAAAAAATCACAAAAATACATCTTGGTAAGACACAATTTTCCTGAAAATTTCAGATTTTTATCTGTTTTGGAAGAGGAGTAAAAAATCGTTAACTGTTCGGTTGAAAAAAATCGCAGGGGTACCCCTTGGATTTTTCGTGAAGAATTTTTTGAAACGGATTTTGCTCAAATTCAGCATAATGATAGTTGATGATGTGTACATCAATAATATATGGTTCATTCTTTGTTTCTTTCGCACTAAATAGATGAAAATAACGTTTAAAGTTGAAAAAAGTGATTTTTTTGTGTATAGTTCACTATTATTGTAGAATAACGCAAAAACGGTTGAAAAATGGATAGGTACATTACATTGGGAAAATGTGGACAGTTAAATTACCTAACTTTTGGTATATTCAAACATTTGAATTGACGACTTTTTGTTTGAGTTATCCACTGTGCAAGTTACAAATCTTGGAAAACTTGAAGTTGTTACATCTAATTCTGCTACAACTTGCTCCAGTTGAAAAACCCAATACTTTATGATACTAAGTATACAATGAATTGCACCTACGTTCAAAATTATTTGAATCGACTAGGTACTTTAAAAACTACTATAGATTACCACTCTCCATAAGCAAATAATAAACTACAACCTACCTATATTATATAAAGTAGTGTCAAGGACACTACCCCCAACTAAGGCACGGGAAGAGGGGTCCAGCCCCTCCGAGGCGGTGGGGGCGTAGCCCCCCCACCCCTACAGAAGGTTGGGCGGCGCAGCCGCTAGGGGCGCTTAGCCTATTATTCCTTGCTTCGACAATGATTTAAGAAGACTATTTTTTTGTGAAAGTTCCCACCGAAAAACAACTTGGTAACTATAGGGGAAAACTTAGTAGCAACTATTGAAATTTTAATCTTTTCTTTCTTCACCATTTTAATCTTTTTTTTCTTATTTCAAAATTAAAATCTGAATTTTTCGTCTCACGTTATAGTTCAGGAGAGTGTTCGACGAGCATTCCAACGAGTAAAGAACGATTTTTATAGCTCCAAGAACTCTCGAATTATACCCTCATGCCAAATTTGCGAAAATCTCCCAAAATCTACACAAAAGTTACAATAACTGGAGAACCAATAAAGCTCGACCCTGCGACCCTGCGACCCTGCGATGGTCTCATTCGATTTAGCGTCCAAAAATTCATAGAAATTGACGCCATATACACCTTTTTCAGTGAAACGTTGGAAAATACGACTTTTCTCCCTCTCAAAAACCCCTACGCACTTTCGCAGATAGGCCCTTTTTGATTTTCCTATTTGAACTCGTCGAAAAAGATAGGCCCCTCGAAAAAAACAAAACAAATAGGCCCTTCTTCGGCAAAGGTGTCGATATAATATTATCCAATTTTTTTTCTATTTTCCTTTTTTTCAATATTTTTTTGTTGCTATATAAGCCAGAATATATATCCGAATTTTTTTCTATTTTCCTCTTTCTTCAATATTTTCCCTATATAAGTCAGAATATATATTTATATATATCCTAATTTTTCCATTTTCCTTTTTATCAATATTTTTTTCCTATATAAGTCAGAATGTACATCCGAATTTTTTTCTATTTTTTCCTATATAAATCAGAATAGGTATATATCCGATTTTTTATATTTTTTCAATATTTTTCCTATTCAAGTTTTAGAATATATATCCGAATTTTTAATTCCTATTTTCCTTTTTTCAATATTGGTTTCTATATAAGTCAGAATATAATATCCGAATTTTTCCACTCCTCTTGGAACCGGATTGCCACTATCCTGTATTGATTCCACAACTGATTCTTCGATTGAAAATCCTCTGTCTGAGTCTCAGCATCTCAAAGTGCCATTGCTTATCAAATTCTGTACGACTCAGCGGTTTTCACATAGAAATAATTAATTTAGGGAATTACTTAACAATGAAACAGGAAAATATTCAGTCGTATATTAAGCGCTAATATTTCAGGGCGCACTATAACTAGACAACCTTGGAAAACGTCCGTTTGCCGGATATTTTCCTTAAATTCGAACGGAAAAGGCGCGATCCCATTTTTTGGGTCCCACGTCCAAAATTTCGACGGTCAAATATATTCGCTAAGCAGTGATCGTATTTCGACGAAATACAAACAATCTACCCATTTGTTGGGAGTTGTTTCCATTCCCATACCCAAAACGGTTGCGAAGTCGACGTCGGAAGTTCCTCTAAATTGCGACGAATTTCCCACTCCGAAGACAAAATCCGAACGGTCCGAACGCCCGAGAAACTGCAACTTTATACATTCGAGGCCTCACGCTCTGCCACCACTCTCGGCATTGCTGATTGAATAATGGTGCTTATCTATTCGAGCAAGGCAGAATTATCTTGTTGGTACTGGACAAATACTGCCGAGCAAACTAGAATGAAAATGTTACAATGATGACAGGAGATTTGTATCGCTACTGTATTCGCATGTCATTAAATGGAACGTAGAAAATTCGCACGGGCTAAATCAAGCGTAAGCTAGTTCGAACCTGTTTTTACAGTTGGATTTACGAACTTGGGTCTTCGATAGAAAAATTGTGTACGCAGGGGAAAACGTGAGCGCCGGCCGACCTCTCCTGCAACTACAACTAATACAACTACAACTAATATTGACCGAAAGTGTCCTAAAAACGTCTTTTTTCTACACTACTAGGAATGCCGCTTTTTATTTACACGTTCAGACGGTAAATTGAACTGTTGTAAAATTGAATTCAGAACGGTGGTTAATTTGGGAAAAATTCAGTACTATTATACTCATAAACAATTTCCTTTTTTCTGTGTCTGTCTATGGTCGAATATCTCCATCGAATCTCCGTGAAAAATGGACGATACTCGATAAAATTCGGAAAAATGTCCTCCAATCGAATTTTGCAAAAAATAGAAAATAAAACGAAACTACGTACGGTCGATTTTACAATAATGAATTAAATTATAAACGAATTGCGTTTTGAAAAAAGTCGTTTTACAGAAACCGCCGTTGATATTTTTAGTACGGGAAATTATTATGAAAATAAGGGGAATATAGCTCATTTCATGAGCTGCTGAAAAACCGGTTTCACTATTGCACAATTAGCTCGCGTATAAATCGATATAAAATTTAATTTCCGTCCGACAGACTAGAAATGCCACTTATGATTCAATAATAAACCATTGTAATCGCCCAAGAAAAATCCCCCACCCTCAAAATTTGGTATTTTACGTTTGAAGGTAGAATTCGAATAATCAATAGAAAAACGCTGCAAATGATTGAACAGTGGTTTATTATTGGTAACTATAGGGGAAAACTTCGTAGCGACTATATGAATTTTAATCATTTTCATTTTTTTTAATTTCCTAATTAAAAACTAAATTTTTTGCCTAACGTTACAGCTGGAGAGAGTGTTTGACGACCATTCCAATGAGTATAGAACGATTTTTAGAGCTCCAAGAACTCTCGAGTTATACCCTCATGTCAACTTTCTGAAAATCTCCCAAATTCGACACAAAAGCTGCGATAACTCGAGAACCGAAGAAGCTATCGACCCCGCGACGGTCTCATTCGATTCAGCGTCCAAAAATCTATATGATTTGATACCAAATACAGATTTTTCTGAAAAACCCTGGAAAATATGAATTTTCCTCCCTCGAAATCCCCCTAAAATAGCCTTAAAATTGAGCTAGCAAGTTGGTTCAAGAATTAGGCCGTCGTAGGACCGAGATTGATTTTTGGTGAAAATGTCAAAAATTTAGCTATCATAGTTTGGCCGGAAAAGTGTTGGTGGCGTACGGCGTACGGCGGACATACAGAATTTATTTTATTAAATAATATTCGGATTCTACATTCATGCCTTGAAACGTAAAACATCAAATTTTGAGGGGGTTTGATTTTTTTTTTCGGGCGATTACAATGGTTTATTATTGAATAATAAACCAAAATTCTGTCCGTCCGCCGTACGCCGTCTCGGCCAAACTATAATAGCTACATTTTTGACATTTTCACCAAAAATCAATCTGTCTCACGACCGCCCAATTCTCGAACCTCACTGCTAGTTCAATTTTAAGGGTATTTTTGGGGGTTTTGAGGGGAGAAAATTCATATTTTTCAGGGTTTTTAAAATAAAATTTGTATTTGGAATCAATTTCTATAGATTTTCGGACGCTGAATCGAATGAGACCATTGCGGCGTCGATAGCTTTATTGGTTCTCGAGTTATCGCAGCTTTTGTGTCGAATTTGGGAGATTTTCAGAAATTTGACGTGAGGGTATAACTCTAGAGACCTTTGAGCTATAAAAATCGTCCTATACTCGTTGGAATGGTCGTCAAACACTCTCCAACTGTACCGTTGGGCAAAAAATTTAGCTTCTTATTTGGAATTTAAGAAAACTATAAATGATTAAAATTACGACAGATGCTACGGAGTTTTCCCCTATAGTTACCATCTGTTTTTCGGAGGGAACGTTCACAAATGTTCGGAATAATTAAAATCACAAATGCATAATCTTCTTAAATCATTATTGAAGCGAAGGACTGATAAACCACTGTACAATAATTTGCAGCGTTTTATTTACACGTTTACATGGTAAATTGAACTATTGTAAAGTGGAATTCAGAACGGGGGTTAATTTGGAAAAAAATACAGTACTATTATACTCGGAAACACTTTCCGAACAAGTGTTTCTGTGTCTGTCTGTGGTCAAATATCGCCGTCGTATCTCCGTGAAAAATGAACGATGCTCGATGAAATTTTCAAAAATCGTCCTCGAAGTGAATTTGGCAAAAATAGCCATTTCGAGATTCGACACAGTATTTCCGAACTATTCTAGCTAATAGGTCGAGGTCTTGAAATGATCGTTATGACAAGCGGATGACGGTTGATTTTTTATCGTTTGGCTCACACACCGTACTTCCATTCTTTTTATTAAACTATTTCACGAGTGCGTTCTCCTTCATTGGATTTCCTGGAGATTTATATTACAGTCGTTCGCTAGTGTTTGCCAATTCTCCAACATGCGTCACAAATAAAACGGGAATGTTCCAAAAATCCAGGAAAATCTAGGAGTTGACGGAAAACCTTGGTTTTGACTCGGAATCGGATTTTGATAGAGGAATTTTACAAAAGTTAATTATTCAGGAATGAAGGTAGAGGTGCGATTAATTCCAGTTCAACCGAATTAGTAACTCGCGCGCTATTCATCTCTCAATCGTAACACAGCTTCTCCACAGCATACGATTTATTTGTAATTTTTTTTTTAATCGCCGAAATATTTTTTTGGAGTGAGATACCTGTTAAATATTATAAAAAGTTCGATTAAGGTAAAATTATTACGTGAAAATGAACCGTTTGATTAAGGTGAATATAAATTATAAATATAAAATATAATTATAATATATTTTTTAATATAATTTTTTTAAAATATATATTATAATACAATTATAGTATAAAATATTATAAATGAACTCTTTCTCATCTTTGAATAGCGAGTGGGAAGGGGTAATCAAAAGAGAACGCTGCTTCGGAATCATCTTTATTATTCTAATATAAATATCGTGATCAGCGGAAAAGTGAAAAGCAAGAAACGTATAATTGATTACTATGTATGTACAGCGAAGTAGGGCATGCCCGAAATAAATGCCATCTGTAATGAAATGTCGAATTTTTTTTTTTTTTTTAAACTTTCAAAGCTATATTGGCGAAATTTTAAATCGGATTTTTCTCGCTAATGCGATATGGATTTCCAAGCGATCAGACTAGATATGAGATGTGTGATATGATTCAAGAACCGAGGGAAATATTTTTCTTACCAATTATTGCTATTTAGACGAAAAGTAAATATTTTCAGAACACCCGCCACCTTCCTCTCTGACAGCGGTCAACAATTTGATCTGCCGAGAGGAACACCCGTACGATTGAACCTAGATTTCACATAGTTTGTAAAAACTTAGAATTATTCGTTTGAAACAGTAATAAATAAAACTATGTACAGACGATTTTACAATAATCGTGAATTAAATTATAAACGAATTTTCGTTTGGAAAAACGGCCTTTTACAGAAACCGCTCGGTAGTTGATATTTTTTGTACGGGAAATGTCGTATCATGAAAATAAGGCGAATATAATTAGCAGCTGAAAAACCGGTTTCACTATTGCACTATTAGCCCGTTTAATTATCACAATTATTTATTACTATCGAAATAAAATTGAATTTCCGTCCGACAGACTGAAATTTCCGACGCATCGCTTCACCAATTCGCGAGCGTCGGATTTCCAATAATATTTATATTCGATGCAATTCAATTGGCGCCGAGCGTTAAAAATGACATTCACTCGTGCGCTAAAATGAAAAACGTTCATTCAACGCATAGTAAAATAGAAAAATCACGCTAAAAAGTAATAATAAATTAGCTAACGTAGAAAGCGAAGGCGTACATTGGCGTTTCGACGCATTATTGGCCCTAGTAATTACTAATGTTTAGTTTTGAGCTATAAATGGCCCCTCAAAATTGCAATCAGACTTTCGAGATGAATTTCGCACGAATTTCGTTCGAGCTTTGTCTTCAATTTCTCGCCGAATGATCATCTCAAAACTCTACAACTTAACGTAGGGTGATCACGTTGGAAAAAATGTTAAATTAATTCACACTATAAATAATATTATTGTTAATTTAATAAATAACGCCCCATTGTTTTTACAAGGTGTGGCGCAACGCATTTCACAGTGAAGAGGCAACACTTAATATATTTTTTTTCCAGATAAAATAAAAATTGCCGATCGCTTCGATTACTGAAATAAACAAGTGACGCATCTTCAAAGTGAACGAGCCGACGATTTTTTTCAAATAAAACCACAATTTTCGTCGGAGTTTCAACCGAAAATCGACGCTCGATTTTTCACATTTTTTAAAAACGATAATTTTTTTTTTTAGACATTTGGTTTTTCCAGCGACGAAAATTATTGTCCAAGGCACGTTTCCCATGTTAGGCGACGATTTTCGTCGGGGTCAGCCATTTTCTCATGTAGTAACTAAACAGCGTTGCAACGTAGAGAAGCATCAATAGTGCGCATGTTACTCCCAGGGCGAAAACTGAGGCCTTCGTTGGACAAGGTTCGACTATTGTCACTGTTTTGTCTGGAACAGAATTCAAATCGTATTTTCAAATACCGATCAGTTTTTCAAATTACGGTTTACCTAGACCATCTGTCCTTAGGTTATATAATAAAATTTCACAACTCGCCAACACCAATAAACTTACCTCCTTTTCCAAAATCGGTAAACAGAGCTTCGTTGTTTCTCAAAAACTGACTTTGCCGCTCAGTGTCGCCAAAATCTAAGACTAGAATTTCCTGACTCAGCGTCATATCTTCTTCGCTATTGTTATCTACGTTGCTACTGTTGTTGCCACCTAGAGATCGCCGTCTCCTGCCCCAGGATTCCACACTTTCGCGGCCCCATTCGCATACAGCCTGCAAACGGATATTCAAATGTAATTAGAAATAAATTCATCATCATAATAATTATTAATTTAATATAGGTATATAATACTGATTTAATATTTATAATAATTTAATTATAATATAATTTTTTAAGGGTTATCTGTTCTAGAGAGTGAAATTGAAATTTAATAATATAATATAAATAAGAGGTAATAATAATTTAATTTAAATATAACTCGTAATGTTTCTCTATTCTAGAGTGTGTAATTGATATATAATATAAACTATAATAATAATTTAGTTTTAATATAATTTATAAGGTTTCTCTATTCTAGAGTGTGTAATTTTAATTTAATATATATAATATAATAATAATTTAATTATAATATAATTTATATGGGTTATCTATTCTAGAGTGTGTAATTGAAATTTAATATGTATATATAATATAAATAATAATAATAATAATAATAATAATAATAATAATAATAATAATAATAGTTTAATTATACTATAATTTATAAGGGTTATATATATTCCAGAATGTGAATTTGAAATTTAATATATAATATAAATAATAATAATAATAATTTGATTATACTATAATTTATAAGGGTTATCTATTCTAAGAGTGTGAATTTTACATTTAATATATATTATATAATAATAATTTAATTATAATATAATTTATAAGGGATATCTATTCTAGAGAGTGAAATTGAAATGTTTCTCTATTCTAGAGTGTGTAATTGAAATATAATATAAATTATAATAATAATTTAGTTTTAATATAATTTATAAGGTTTCTCTATTCTAGAGTGTGTAATTTAAATTTAATATATATAATATAATAATAATTTAATTATAATATAATTTATATGGGTTATCTATTCTAGAGTGTGTAATTGAAATTTAATATGTATATATAATATAAATAATAATAATAATAATAATAATAGTTTAATTATACTATAATTTATAATAAGGGTTATCTATTCTAAGAGTGTGAATTTTACATTTAATATATATAATATAATAATAATTTAATTATAATATAATTTATAAGGGATATCTATTCTAGAGTGTGCAATTGAAATATAATAGGTATAAATTATAATAATAATTTAGTTTTAGTATAATTTATAAGGTTTCTCTATTCTAGAGTGTGTAATTTAAATTTAATATATATAAAATAATAAGTTGATTATAATATAATTTATTTGGGTTATCTATTCTAGAGTGTGTAATTGAAATTTAATATGTATACATAATATAAATAATAATAATAGTTTAATTATACTATAATTTATAAGGGTTATATCTATTCTAGAATGTGAATTTGAAAGTTAATATATAATATAAATAATAATAATAATTTAATTATACTATAATTTATAAGGATAATCTATTCTAAGAGTGTGAATTTTACATTTAATATATATAATATAATAATAATTTAATTATAATATAATTTATAAGGGATATCTATTCTAGAGTGTGCAATTGAAATATAATATAAATAATAATAATTTAATTTTAATATAATTTACAAAGTTTCTCTATTCTGGAGTATGTGATTTAAATTTAATATTATATAATATAAATAAGAGGTAGTAATAATTTAATTTTAATATAACTCATAAGGTTTCTCTATTCTAGAGTGTGTAATTGAAATTTAATATGTATAATTATAGTATAAATGATAATAATAATAATAATTTAGTGTTAATATAATTTATAAGGGTTATCTATTCTAGAGTGTGTAATCACTTTGTCTTTCCAACTAAATTCAATAATTGAATTATTGCTCTTGATTATTCAGTTACTTACTGGTTCGCAAGGTCCGAGACAGTATTTGACGTTGCACTGGAATATGACACCGTACGATTCGGTGAACCTGAATGCTTCGTAGATTGATTGCAAAGCGTTGCCGTCCGGTGAAAAGCCGGGGAAAATGTTCGGGTCGACTGGGCATCTGGAAAAACAATAGTGAAGCAGAATTTCGTTTACTGTCAAACTTAGATCTCTCAAGGATATTCTTAGGAAGGTTATAAAAAATTGTAAATCCTAACAAGTCAATTGCTCAGATTATTTGGATTTTTTAATGAGTATGAATGATTGATTATCAGCTCATATTATCGCTTTTCATATTACCGTAACTAGGTTGAGTTTTACTATTATAATTACTAATACAAAAAAATAGGTACTGTCCCTTCGCCTGCAAAGTCAACACTACTATTATACGCAGTATTGCCGATTTTTTTTCATCTCAGATACTGGTAATAAAACATTTACGATCGAGCGGAGATATCCTTTCTTTGACATTATTAAACTTGATATAAAATAGTTCCTGCAAAAAAGTGACCATTTTCTTATTTTCATTTTCAAGATTTTTTTTTTTTTTTTTGTTTCGAAGAAAAAAAGTTCTTTCCTCATGGTGGTTTTACGAGTTATAACAAAAGGCGGTCTTGGAAAATTAATTGTTTAAACAGTTTTATAGTGTTTCGCTTAACTATTTTCTTGGATAGTTTTTTGTTCGCTCTTCGAAAGAGTTGAGGGCAATAGAAGTTTCAGTTTCACTATTAGTTTTGCAACTTTCTTCTAACCAAAGTTCTGAACTTAGATTAGCCAAGGTTTTTTCGAATTTAAACGTAGAATTTGATGAAGTTATTATCGCACAATGAACTGGTGAATCAATTTTTACATTTAAACGATATTGTCGATAGGCGAAAAAGAACTTTGTTGAAACGCTATATTATCGAGTTGACTTAGGTACGAAATTAGTCATTGTCAAATTTGAACGAATAGAATTTTTCGATTAGCGAGTTTTTTACAGTTCTTCTGTGACGCGTTGAAAATCGCAGAAAATTTTGAAAGCATTTTTTCGGAGAGCATTTTAAAAAGTGTTCCTCATCTATCGTGTTAATTTTGGCTTGTTTGGCATTGGCGTCTTTATAAATCCACTCATCCTCGCTTTTGCAATGTTCGTTTAAATTTTTATTTAAATTGCTATGGACCGAGAAAAAATTCTCATTTCTAACATTCTAATTCTGACTTTTAAATTCCCATGGTGGGGTTTACTGTTACCAACTCCCTATTTTATTATTTTTATTTTTTATTTTATTTTATTTAATTTTTTAATTTTATTTATTTTATTTTTTAATGGTTCTAAGCGCTTTGCTACTGTATTGAACTTATAGATCTTGATATTAAACAGTTGTGCTAAAAATGTGGCAGTTTCTTTAAGTTTAATGACTCAATAAAGCACAGCCTAAATCATTAGTTTTCCGAACAGCCAGAAAATACAAAAAAGGTACAATATTATTCTACCGAATAATTTGAAATAGAATTTTCGGCCTTTCAATAATTTTAACGCCGGTAGAAAGGAACAAATCGGGTAGTCCAAAGATTTCCAGTCTGTAATTTACGTTTCAAAAATAAATAAATAATAAATAAAATGTGAAAAATAATAATTAAATGAGAAACAAATATAATAAAAAATTCTCCATTATTTGTTTGTTAGCTGTGCTTTAATCAATTAGATTTTCTTCATTCTCCCCTTCGCTCCACCATTTTATGACAATTATTATTATTACTGTTTAATAGACATTTTTACACCGGTTTTATTATATTTATTTTATTTTATAATAAAAATTTAAATTATTTATACCTTCATCTAAATTACGTGTCTAATATTATTACGATTGTTACTATCAGGAATGAAAGAAGGGTTCAGGGATTGCCATCAATTTCTACGCTCTCTCAAACCTTTAAATAATTTATTGTTGTCGTCCAATATTGTATTCTCGTACTCACCCTTCATCGTCGATAATATGAAACGTGCTCTTCGAATCCTTAGCCATTGCGACGCAGCTTCGTGCGAATATTCCGTAAGGCGCTGGAAATTCAATTGGAAAAAAAATAGTTTCATTCAAATTACACTTCAATTCACTTTTAGGGGAGTTCAGTTTTACGTACTGTCTTCGGGAATTTCGATTCTGAACGTCAGCTTGTCTCCAATGCGGACCGTTTCGACTTCTCTGTTGCGAGTGTCTAGTATTCGAATTCTCGGAGCCGGCGCCTCCGGTGCTGATGTTATACTGATCATTTCTGGATCCCTGCAATTCAAATATAAAATGTTTTCATCAAGTAGGTAATAAAAAAAATTTTTTTTTCATTATTATCTATTACAATATGGATAAAATATAGTATTTAAAATTTATTTTCTATCGAAATGGGTATAAATGAAATACTTATAGTGTTGAAAAAAAATTTCTATTATTATTTTCCACATATTAAAACATAGATAAAATATAGTATTTAAAAATGGTTTTGTATTATTTTCAATTAAAATAGGTATAGATGAAAACCTATAGTGCTTAAAAAATTTTTTTCTAATAGTATTTTCTATTAAAATATGGTATTTAATTTTTTTTTTGTATTGTTTTCAATTGAAATAAGTAAAGATAAAATACATAATTATAGTGTTAAATTGTTTCCTTTTATTATTTTCTATTAAAATATAGATAAAAAATATAGTATTAAAAATTTTTTTCGTATTATTTACAATTAAGATAGGTATAGATAAAATACCTATAGTGTTGAAACAATTTTTTTCTAATATTATTTTCCATAAAAATATAGAAAAAATATAGTATTTAAAAATTAATTTTCTGTTATTATTTTCTATCAAAATAAGTATAGATAAAATACCTATAGTGTTAAAAAAAAATTTATATTATTATTTTCTATTGAAATATAGTATTTAATTTTTTTTGTATTATTTTAATTGAAATAGGTATAATAGATAAAATACCTATAGTGTTTAAATTTTTTTCTATTGTTATTTTCTATATAAAATATAGATAAAATAGAGTATTTAAAGAGTTTGTGTATTATTTTCAATTAAAATAGGTTTAAATAAAATACCTATAGTGTTTAAATTTTTTCTATTTTTATTTTCTATTAAAATACAAATAAAATATAGTTTTAGGCATTAAAAAAAAAATATTAATGTATTTTTATTCTTTTTTTGCGAAAATACTATTAGATATTAGATACGATTAGATATTAATAATAGTACATTGCATGGTTGGGTATCAAATAAATGAAAGCTTACCGAATAGGCATCATTCCGAACGTTATGTTTTTTGAAGACATGTCGTACGTGCATTTCACTTTGTAAATCTTATCCGCTTTTGTCATGACGACGCTGTGATGCTGCAATACAACTGTGTTCGTGTAGACTCCGGTCTGCGAAGAAAGTTGTAAAAATTCTTCGTTCAGAAAATCGTAAAAATATTTTTTCTCATCTCTTTCAATATATAAATACGTACGACGGATTGAGTGTTGCAATCCTGGCCGCTCATTGTCAAATCGAGACGGAAAAGGTCGCTATTGATGACGTCGATGTTGCACGTTTCAGATCTCCCCAAAGCGTAAATTCTTCCGTTGAACGGTTTGTTCGTCCTCACTTGAACGGCGATTCTCGTATCTTTGCAGTTGACGGCGACTAAAGGGAAAAAATAATGTGTTGTAAATTCAACTCGAGCTCAACTAGATGATACTGGATTTATTTTTAGGTCGAAACTAAATGTAATTTATACCACATCGGTGAGGGAGACTATTCAAGTACCTCTTAATTGCAAATTAAGTGTTATTTTTAACAAAACCCCAATCAGATCATTCTGGGACACCATTTTTCATTCGCGGGATAAGAGAATAAATTATTAAAAGAATAAATAAAGTAATAAAATAAAGAAAAATTAAAAGAATAAATAATAATGCCATTTTTGTTGCTAGTCATGCTCTCATGTAGCTTGTTTTTGCAGCAGGGCAAAATAATTACAATTTCAATGCCGAAAATTGAAAATAATACTGCAATTAAGAAGAATTGTAAGAATTGGATTGAATAAATATTCAAATGGGGATATTTTTTCTCGACTTTACTCCTTTTTTCTAATACATAAACAAAAAATGAATATTAACATAAAAGCTAATTAAAAAGAGGCAATTTATTAATTTTTAAAATTTGTTTATTTTTATTTATTGGCAAACATTGTTTATTGTCATTTGCATTTGAACGTGATTTATTCCTGTAAGTTAAATTTTAAATTTTTTCTGACTACAAGGTTGAAAGGTTGAGCTTCAAAACTAACTTTTAAGCTAAAAGAAGAAGAGGAAAAAGCAGAAATATTATAAACTATGGAAAAAATCGAAGTCATTTCAGGACTGACTAATTTAGCTTTTCTATGAATCGAAAAAAATGAGTTCGCCTTGTGCTTTCGAAAAAATTGAGTTTTGCAATATGGGAAATTCAATGCTCTTTCGTAATGAATGATAAGATTTGTCCTTACTTCTTTAAGGTAGGGTGGTTTTTAGTGAGTTGGAGTCGAAATCTTCAGTGATTATTATTTATTAATTTAATTTTTTACCTTGAGCACGTTTCATTTTATTTTTTTTCCACTTGAAATCGATAAATTTTCCTATCCAGGAGCAAAGTCGAAAACATAAAAAATCATCCAAGTAATTTTCCTTTTTGGAAAAGGTGCAATTTTACTAGTGAAACTTGTCTTGTAATTTAATTTGTTTTTACTAGAAATGAATAAAATTTCTCAATTAACATATTGGTTTAAAAAATTCCTTCTTCTATTCTTCTGATCGGCGGTGACGATTTTGATTGGCCCTAGAGAGTTTTTTCCACGAAGGAAAAAACAGAGGAAACAAAAGATTTCAACGGTCTTAATATTGATAAGTCTCACCATCGTAGCATGTTCCTGTTTTGTCGCAATTGACGTCCGAGCGAGTCAAATTGTTCAGTGTCGGATCGTCGGTTGTGTCGAAGACGACGGGCAAAGTTGCGTCGTGAGGTGTCGTCACTGATTCTGAAATATGAAAAATATATGGAAAGACGATTAAGTTCCAGAGCGTTTCTAGGGTTTTTGGAAAGAAAGTTCTCGTTTTCCTATTTTAGCGAATTTTTCTCGAAGAGGAAATATCATTAGTGGTACTTGAAAGGAAAGAAGGTCTTTTTTAAAATAAATTTGGTTGAGCCGAGCAAAATTAATTTCTAATTTTTTCATCGTACTAAAACCAAAACGCCCATTTCGCTCGAGAATTTTCAAGCTCGAAAATTATCTTACTTTCGCAGTAGTTCTCGTAATAAGTGCCGACTCGCTGCCCGTCGTCGATCAATGGCCTCTCTCCGTTCAGATAGGTCGACGGTCCATCGGGAAGGGTTTTGTGGTCGAGATGGTAGAGCTGGCAGTTGTACGATGTTCCGATCGGAGGTCCTTTGAAAAGGAAGGACCTGCAGAGGAACTCGGTTTCGATCTCGCAGGCGAGTCTGCATGCGGCTTCGCTGGTGACCTGCAACCGCAATCGAAACGTTACCAACGCGAAATGAAACCTTTTGGATTATTATACAATTATTTCTGCAGGTTGAGGGGGAAAATAATGAGACGACCTCTACTCCATTTTTTTCCTTTTTATTACGCCGAGTACTTTCGCCAGTTCGGGCTTCTTCAGGGCATTATAGGACCCATGGTACCTATGGCCCTATAATGCCCTGAAGAAGCCCGAACGGACCGAATGGACCAATAATGGACAATTATTATACAATATTGGATTATTATTCAATAATAAACCATTGTAAAAAAACCATTGAAAAAAAAATTTGACGTTTTACGTTTCAAGGCATGTAGAATTCGAATATCCAATAAAAACGCTGCAAATGATTGTACAGTGGTTTATTATTCCTTCGCTTCAATATTGATTTAGAAAGACTATCCATTTGTGATAGTAATTATTTCGAACATTTCGGAACAATCCCACCGAAAAACAGATTGTAACTATAGGGGAAAACTCCGTAGCAACTATTTTAATTTTATTCAATTTTATTTTTCTTAATTTCCTAATTAAAAGCTAAACTTATTGCCTAACCCTACAGCTGGAGAGAGTGTTTGACGACCTTTCCAATGCGTATATGATGGAATTCTGGGAGACAAACCGACTCACTGCTCCAAACGATCACGTGTAATACAAAAGAGATAGGTACATACAGAGATATATATATAGAAGAACGACAATCAATCATCTTGACAAGATATGACACGACTAGGATAATGACCATGACAATGAGGGCGTGACCAGTGCGAACACGATATCCCTGTAGTCCCAAATAATCTCCAATAGTATAGAACGATTTTTATAGCTCCAAGAACTCTCGGATTATACCCTCATGTCAAATTTCTGAAAATCTCTCAAATTCGACACAAAAGCTGCGATAACTCGAGAACCAATAGAGCTATCGATCCCGCGATGGTCTCATTCGATTCAGCGTCCAAAAATCTATATAATTTGATACCAAATACACATTTCTCTGAAAAACCATGGACAATATGAATTTTCTGAATGAAAATTCCTTCCCCTTTTCCTAAATCCTCTCCCATTTTCGTGTTTGCTTTCCCTTTCCCTATTCTAATGTGAAATGTTAAAAAAAAGATAAATTCGGAAAATAATTTTTATAGTATTATTTTTATTCAGAAAATTTTTTTATAGTTGACATGCTGACAAGTTGAGCAATGATTTTTATATTTTTATGCTCTCTCTTTAAAACAATTTTTTTTGTCGAATCCGCTAGTTTTTTGCATGCATTTTTCAAATAAGACAAAATTGTTCAACCGGCATTTGCCCAATTGATAATTTTAAATATACGGCTCTGAATATTGCTCGCCTTTTTTGTTTGAAAAATACCAATTTTCCCCTTTTTCTGATCGAGGTTTTCCCCAAATCTCCGCTTGAGACCTGGCAACACTGATAGCACTCGTAGTTATCAAATGACCAACACTGTTCAATACCCGTTTATTACTCTCGAATTTTTCCTTTCCGAACGTTGAAATAAAACATTCCAAATCGCATCGTTCCGTACCAAAGTCGTGACTAGGCGATTCGTGGTTCGATGTGCCCAAGATTAGACCGGGAAGGTGCAACGTATCGTGCAAGCTCGTTTCCCACTGTTGGACGATAACAGCGCAAAATCCATACGAATGAGCATCTCATATCGTCCGTTCCCAGAAATTACCACCTTTTCCTCTTCCTTCGTTGAAAAGGTACCGTTCTAGCGGTTGATGCCGATCCGTTTTCGCTATTCGAGCGCTTCTAATCAGGTGTGGGCATCAATCCAGGTCACCAGGGGGGAACCATAGTTTTTCTGTTAGCGGGAATCTTGCACGCTCGGGATCAGTCTTCCCAGGTTCATGGGAGCGCATTGATTTAATCGGATAGCCGTCTGTTCAGAAACGCGCGAGAAAATTGAACCCTACTTAATTGCGGTGTTGGTAATAAATTCGCTAATATCTGATTCGAACTTCCGTTATTGCACTCGGTGAGGTAACCTTTTGAAGCTCTGTGTTTTACATTTCAAGTCATGATTTTTGTTCATCCAATAAAAAAAATTCGGTCCGTCCGCCGTCAACGCTTTTTTGACGAAACAATAATTGTTAATTTTTGACATTTTCACCAAAATTCATAATTTATTTCTTGGTCGGAGGAAAGCTAAATTCTTCAACGAAAATCTCAAACTTCATTTTAAGTTTTTGGGGGGGGGGGGGGGGATTTTATATTTTCCAACACTTTTCAGACAAAGGTGTATTCGGTATCCAGGTCTTTAAATTTTTTGAGGCTGAATTGAATGAATGGGGTCAATTCTCTTGATATTTCTCAAGTCATGGCAGCATTTTTGTGAAATTTTCGTGATAGCGAAAAAATCCCCCTTATTGGTGCAACTCGAGACTTTGTGGAGCATTCATGGGAGATATTGGAGCTGCATTTTTTCACGAATGTTCGGAATAGGATCACAAATGAATAGTATACTTAAATTATTGAAGCAAAGGAATAATAAACCACTGAAAATTAATTTGCAGCTTTTTTTTCACCCGAATTTTGAGTATTTCTTTGCTTGAGAGGCATCTCTCGGTTGAGAACATTCGTTTCCATAACAACGCGGATCCACGAAAAGAACGTTCGCTTAACGTTGCCATTTATCGGCAATTTAAAGCCTGAACTAGGCCAACGATTCGTTGTTAAGTGCGGCAACGTTGCGAAAAAGTCCATCCGCCTAGTTTCGTGTCCGCTGCCATAATCATTAATTTAGGATTCCTTGGGTTGTGTACTAACCTGAAGGTCCTTGTCGACGTAGTAATGTAGGCTGACGTATTGAGCAACTTTGTCGTCGGCCACGCCAATTCTCGGCAATTGGTAATTCCTGTTACCTTTGCAAGCTTGGTTCGCTGTAAATATTTTTTCGACGGTGAGTGAAGAAAAAAATTCAATTATGTAACGGGAGCATATTATTCTATAGACTCGGTGGAATATTTGTCCGACACTTATATTTTTGAAAATTCACCATCAAAGCTCTGTTGGCTATTAAATTAACTCACATTTGAGGCAAAGGTTTTCGAAGTAGTCGACGCCCTGGGCATCTATGAATTGCACGTATTGTCCGGTCGTCCGGCGGTCGGAATCGCTCAAATGGCATTGCAACGTTACGTAGTTGTATTCGACTGATCGACAGGTGAATCGATGCTGTAATTAAAAAAAAAACAAGCTCGTAATATTGAAGAAAAATGGCCGAGAATTTAAAAAAAAAAATACACGTGCTACTGTTCATGCTTTTTGATCAAATTTTGTAATCAATTTATTTTCTATTGGGCAGAGCTGAGAGAATTGGAACCGTTGAATTCGAATGAATACCTCGTTCAAACAAGCCGCCAAACAAGCTTCCTTGGTAGATGTGTAAATCAGAGCGTTGTCAAGACCTCGAATCATTTTGTTCGGCACGCGTTCGAACGACCAAGGACGGAGGCAAACGTTATCTGAAAAAAAATTAATCAATTATTATTATATAATTATATATAATATTGTAATTAACAATAGTAATTATTTATTAATTATATAATCATTAATAAAGCTGTATTAAATTAAGTGTTAATTACGTAAATAATTATTGATAGTAATTATAAACAATATTATATAATTATTATAAATATATAACTTATTATTATATAAATATTACGCCGGATGAGTTAACTTATATTCGATGTTGGATGATTGGACCGTTCTGTTAAAGCGTAGCCTCCTATTGAGCTTTTTATTTACACAAGATCTATTAATTCACGCGGAGCTGCTTTGCAAGTGAAAGCACCAGTCGCAAATTTACATTTCATAGATTCACCGCTGAATGTCAATGATCAGCGATTCATCACGTTCATTCTTTACTATCGAGGAACGCTTTTAAAGTCAGCCATATTTCCACGTTTACTTAGGCAGTAAAAAGCGATCAAGCGACGCTTAAGGGATCAGAGGTTTGAAAATTATTACCGACGAAATTACATCTTCCGATTCATTAGGGCTCGTCTTTATGAATAAGTTGGGAAACAATTCGGAGATAGTGTTGATGATAATAAATTTTCAAAATTACCTGATCGAATCTGCAACTTGACCATGTAGTAGAGGTTGACCGACCTCTGAGCAGTTGCAGCCGGATTCGTCGCCGTTGTTTCGTTCTGAAGTTGGCACACTGTTTCTTGCGTCGGCGTTAGAGGGTTGAGTACGAAGCTGAAATATTGAGTATTTTATAAGGACCTACTTTTTTAAATGTATTTATTGCTTTCACTAATTAATTAATTAGTTAATTCATTTATTCATCAATCCATCCATCCATTCGTACATTCATTCATCCGTCCATCCATTCATTCATTCGTTCATTCATTCGTTCGTTCATTCGTTCGTTCATTCAATCAATCATTCATTCAATCATTTATTCATTCGTTCGTTCATTCATTCATTCATTCATTTATTCAGACATTCGATCATTCATTCGTTCATTCATTCATTCATTCATCCATTCATACATTTATTCATTCATTCATTCATTCATGCATTCATTCATTCATTCATTCATTCATTCATTCATTCATTCATTCCTTCATTCATTCATTCTTTCTTTCGTTCGTTCGTTCGTTCGTTCATTCATTCATTCATTCTTTCGTTCGTTCGTTCGTTCGTTCGTTCGTTCATTCATTCATTCATTCATTCATTCATTCATTCATTCATTCATTCATTCATTCATTCATTCATTCATTCATTCATTCATTCATTCATTCATTCATTCATTCATTCATTCATTCATTCATTCATTCATTCATTCATTCATTCATTCTTTTGTTCGTTCGTTCGTTCGTTCGTTCGTTCGTTCTTTCATTCATTCTTTCGTTTGTTCGTTCGTTTATTCATTCATTTATTCATTCAATCATTCAATCATTCAATCATTCATTCATTCATTCAATCAATCAATGAATCAATCATTCATTCATTCATTCGACCATTCATTCATTCATTCATTCAATCAATCATTCATTAATTCATTAATTCATCCATTCATTCCTCGTTCATTCGTCATTTGTTCATTCGCTCATCCATTCATTTATTCATTCTTTCATTTATACATTTATTTATTACTTTTATTTTTTATGGTTAATATCAATCGAGCTAATGGCTAATAATGCTACCTGAACGACGCCGCTTGGCAGTCGGGCTCTTCTCGGCACCATCCTTGGCATTCGTATAAAGAGAGGTTCTTGATGGTGAAGTACGTATTGCCTCGGTAATCTAGTTCTGTGAGTTTTTCAAACGCAACTCGCCCTGCAACAGACAATGAACGTAAAGAATGGTTGATGGGTGTATTTCATTTTTCTTATTTTACCAACCTGGAGTGGCAACACTGTGGTATATAACATAAAGAAGGCCCTCCGAAAAAATCTCTCCCTACCGTCTGCCTTTTTTTTTTTTTTTTTTAAACAATTTTCACATTATTTAACTGACTTGAAACCAGTTCATCAATCATCAGTTAATTTCACTGATAGGTATACACGTTCATCGAGGATGTCAATTGGATAGCATAATACTATTTAAATTCCATTTTATTTGATCCGTTTCAAGGTGAAAACATCACAGTTGAAAAACGTCAAAATAAATGAACTTGAAAAAAATTAATTTCGCTAAATTAATCTTCTAAAATATATTTTAAAAAATTGGAGAGGGTAGAATTTTCACGTTTGGATCGGCGTCAAATAGAACCAACAAACAATGAATGAGATTTATTCAATTGAGATTGGATTCGCGTTAGAGGAGACGCGACGGTTATAATCTTGACTAGAATTTTACCCCCGAGATAGGGAAACAGCGCGAGTAGCAGTAAGTAATTTTTATTAAATTCAAAACAAAACTGAATCGATATCCGAGAAATCGAAAAAGAGACATTTCAGTTTGAGTACTGGATTTTGCAGTGTTATGAGTGGTGTTTTTCAAGTAATGCTTTCAAGCGCCACTAGAGTGCTCTTTTCTGTATGGGAGTCAAGCCTGTGTTGCATGTAAGGTCGAGTGATACCACTCGGTCGATCTAATACGTCCATTTTCAAGTCCCAACACGGTAAATAGGGTTTAGGTATAATAGGTTTGTACGGATGAAATAGCGTTCTGAAAGTAAGTTCCTATTTTTTTTACTTCCATGTTTACGTAGTAAATGGAAGTATTGAGATCGTCTGAAAAGTCGAATTCGGAACCGAGGTCCTGATGGAAGAAATTTTCATAGTAGTATACTCAGAAACACTTTCTGAACAAGTGTCTGTGTGTCCGTCTGTCTGTGGTCACAAACTGACATAAATCGCTATATCTCCCTGAAAAATGGATGGAAATTAGGGTTTTCCGAATTTTGGATTACACACAGTACTTCCGAGATACAAGCGTTCAAAGTTTTTTCTGTTTCGATTTTTACAGGCTACGAGAGTCAATATTTTTCTACGTTTGAGGGCTTGAAATGTCGGTTATGGCAAGCAGAAAACACTAGATTTTTTGTATAGTGGGTCACATACAATGCTTCCACGTTATGAGCGTTTTTCACGATTTCACTAGTGCATGTTTTGTATTTTGATTTTTACAGGCCGCAAAACTCAATGTATTTGAACGTTCAAGGTCTTAAAATGGTGGGGTCGGCGATTGAATGATGCCTGATTTTTATCAAATGGGTCACATGCAGTACTTCCGCGTTATTGGCACATTTGCTACATTTTGATTTTTATAGACCACAAAAATGAATATATTCGAACGCTGGAGGACTTAAAATTTTTCTATACGACAGTTGAATATCGCTTGATTTTTATTATTGGGGTCACATGCAGTACCTCCTCGTAAAACGCATTTTCAGTTATTTTATTCTAGCGCTTTTGTAACTTTCGCGTCTCTTTGCTTTAAATATGACCAATTTCGACCAAGTTCAAAATCCTTATTTTGATCACACACCGTACTTCCGCCTGACGCAGTTTATCGCTGTTGAGCTTTTTACAGGCTGCAAAAATCAATATGTTTGACGCTAGAGGTATTTAACATTGTAATGGCGAGTGAAAGACGCATACCATACTATACCATGGCTATAACTGTTACCGACTCAAACATGGAAGTACTGAGTGATCTATGCACACCACTGGTTTATTTGATGGAATACGCCGCAGAGAAATGAATCCAACGAGGAAATTTTTTCGGGTCTCAGGACGAGAATGATTTTTTCTTTTAGGCAAAAGTAAAAGTAGTGACTCTGATAACAGTTGGAACATAATTATATCCCCCCTAACACGTCAGAATGTTTTTCGACGTTCCTTTCCTGAAATTCCATAAATTTTTCCCTGAAATACCTTTGCGAAAAAATTGCTCGTCGAAAGAACGACTTTGGAAGCATTCGAGAATTTTCTTTTGGTTTATTATTCAATAATAAACCATTGTAATCGCCCAAGAAAAAAAAAATTCTAACCCCCCCTCAAAATTTGATGTTTTACGTTTCAAGGCATGTAGAATCCGAATATCCAATAAAAAAATTTCTGTCCGTCCGCCGTACGCCGTCCGCCGTACGCCGTTAGCAGTTTTCCAGCCAAACTGTGAGAGCTAAAACTTTGAAATTTTCACCAAAAATCAATCTCGGTCCTACGACGGCCCAATTCTTGAACCAACTTGCTAGCTCAATTTTAAGGGTATTTTTGGGGGGTTTTGAGGGGGAGAAAATTCATATTTTCCAAGGATTGTCAGAAAAATGTGTACGTGGTATCAAATTATATAGATTTTTGGACGCTGAATCGAATGAGACCATCGCCGGGTCGATACCTTTATTGGTTCTCGAGTTATCGCAGCTTTTGTGCCAAATTTGGGAGATTTTCAGAAATTTGACATGAGGGTATAACTCGAGAGTTCTTGGAGCTATAAAAATCGTTCTATACTCATTGGAATGGTCGTCAAACACTCTCTCCAGCTGTATCGTTAGGCAATAGGTTTAGCTTTTAATTAGGAAATTAGGAAAAATAAAAATTATTAAAATTACAATAGTTGCTACGGAGTTTTCCCCTATAGTTACCATCTGTTTTTCGGTGGGAACGTTCACAAATGTTCAGAATATTTAAAATGACAAATGGATGGTCTTCTTAAATCAATATTGAAGCGAAATAATAATAAACCACTGTACAATCATTTGCAGCGTTTTTTTTTCTGCCCGCGGTATCAAGATACTCGGCAATCGGGTTTTTTCAGATACTTTTTATTCTCCCAGTCTGTACCTCATTATTGGTGAAATATTTTCATATTTCTTCGGTTGTGCTCAATTCTCTCCATTTCACCTCCCGACATCGAAACGAGCCTTTCCCCGTTTTTCTTTGTTTTCCTTATTTCCTGCTAATAGAACGCCGTTTCAGGTTGATTATCCGAGGCTTTTGCGGAAGCGAAAGAAATGCGACCATTCGGTTCGATTCCGAAGAAGTGGTAACCGTGCAATCAATTACGAACCCCTGAGTCAACAACCTCCTAACAAACCGCGAGCGAAGTAGGTAGGAGCCGAGTGACTATCTTGACTACCTCGAAGTGGAAAAAAGGAGTTTCCGTAAAGGGCAGCCTTACCACTCCCACGCCCGCCATGGCGCCCGCCGACTCGGTCTAGATACCTCGTTTTCCTCCTATAGAGCTGCAAGAAGAATTCGCCTTCGGAACTTGACTATCAACACTCGAGAGGAAGCTCCTCTTACACCAAAATTGACGACGGGAATCGATAGAATAGTATGAATTGTCCTGGGTTGGTGAGGGGGAGAAGAACCAGGCGACATATTCTCCGATTTTTTATTTACTGCCCGAGCACTTTCGCCCTTCGGGCATCCTCAGGGCGATGTGGAACCATGCCCGAAGGGGCGAAAGTGCTCGGCCAGTAAATAAAAAATCGGAGAATATGTCGCCTGGTTCTTCTCCCCCTCACCAACCCAGTACAATGAGAGATTGATGCAACGACTCAACCAAGAAGTATAAATTGTCGTCAAAATGTGTTGATCTCTTCAAATTGAGCAACAAGTGGAAACCGTGCTCAAAAATTCGCAAGAGAAGTAGGCAGTTGTTAAAATTGCTGACATACAGAACAAACTGTTATTCATGTAAATATGTATTCATGTAATTCATGTAAATATGTATTCATGTAAATATTCTCACGACATTGAGTGTAAAAATTCTAAAAACTCTAAATATTGTAAAATATTGACTTATACTAAAATCTACTAAAACTAATAAGTAGGTAATCAAATTTGCGTGCCGGAGAATTTCAGGGTTCAACGGGCTCTCGTAAAATTAACTCGCCATTACAAACATTTTATGGCCTCTAACGTCAAATATATTGCTTGCGGACAGTAAAGCCGAAAATCGCGGGGTCGATAGCTTCATTGGTTCTCGAGTTACTAGTTTCACAGCTTTTGTGTCGAATTTGGGAGATTTTCAGAAATTTGACATGAGGGAGCTATAAAAGCTATAAAAATTGTTCTATACTCATTTGAATGTTCGTCAAACACTCTCTTCAGCTGTACCGTTACTCCGTTAGGCAAAAAATTTAGCTTTTCAGTAGGAAATTAAGAAAAATAAAATTGATTGAAATTACAATAGTTGGTCAGGAGTTTTCCCCTTAAATAGTTACCACCTGTTTTTCGCTGGGATTGTTTAGAAATGTTCGAACTAATTACTATCACAAATGGATAGTCTTCCAAAAATCATTATTGAAGCGAAAGAATAATAAACCACACTGTACAATCATTTGCAGCGGTTTTTTTTTTTTTGATTATTTTTATTTTATTTTTTTTGTTATTATTTTTTTATTTATTTTTTTATTTATTTTTTTTAGCATAGTTAATCAAAACGTTTCACATCTCGTCGATCCGTCCCAATACATTACAGTTCTGGGGCAATGTTCAGTGAAAATAACTCTCGCTGGCGGTATCAAAAATAGCGAAAAAAGTTCGTCGAAAGAGGAGAAATTGAAGCAGGTGGAATTGAATCGCTGCGTCTGCAGAGAAATCGTAAATGGGGAAGAAGACGATGAAAATCTCAGGTGGATGGAACGTGATCGGGGGCGAGCGGATTTCTATTTCCGACGCCCATCAGACAGAATGGTCATTGATGGTCAGAAGCAGTTATCTATTTACAAAACCGTCAAACGTCCGCGGTCAGCGGCGAAGACGAGAGAAAAACACAATTTCGGCAATTCCGATCGAGGGAAAGGTTGGAAATATAGAGAGGAGTTCAATTCGGAGCAAATGAGGCTATTTTCGACCTATACGAAGATAATTCAACATTTTTGTGTTGTAAATGGAAGTGCGAAAAGTCGAATTTTTAACTGAAATGGACATTTTTGGGAAAACATTTCTCAGATTTTTCAGAAATTTTTTCTATTTAAAAGGAAATTAATCGATTTGTTAATAAATAGAAAACCACAATTGGACAAAATTTTTGACAATACACTTTTTTTGCGTGATAAATGTATCCGAGTTTTGTGACAGCAATGATAAAATTCGGTCGATTTTAACAGGATAAGAAAAATTGATTTTATAAGGATAATAATAATAATTGGAAAATAATTGAACATGTTTTATTCTTTGTAAAATTGTAAAAATTCAAGTCACGAATTCAAATTGATTTCGTCGTGAGACTTTTTAAGGGCAGTTTTTCTTGATTTTACAGTCGCTTTTTCTCGTTAGCCTACTTAAAGCACTGCTGTGCAATCATGATTTTCCAGCCCCACGAAAAACATACGTTTTTTTTTAATTGAATCATTTTAATTAGACTCACATCCAATTGCAAAGAAAAAAAAAGTTCTCAGGGAAGTTTATTTTTCATGCCTTAATTTCGAGTAATCAGTACCTAACACGTCAACTCTTTTTTATTGTTTTCAAATCTGGAGGAATTTCGATTTTTCAAGCCGGAAAAAACGTATCAGCGCCGTTCTGATGTACTTCGATGTCGACATGAGCTATCGACGTTCTCTTTCGGTGAAAAAAGTGGACCATTTACGAGAATTCTTGGGATTCCTCATCGCCGGCTACAGTCCCAGTATTACACCGCTGCTAAGAGGTCATCGTTCCAAGAGACTACGTTTTCTCCACCGAAGAAAATGATTCGACGCAGAACTGCAACGAGGAGGTTTCGCAGTTTTCGATTTTACACGCTCATCATCTTTTCACCTTTCGTCTTTTTTCACATCGGCCTCCACGCCGATTTCCTCGGACGTTTTTGACATTTTTTCCTCTTTCCACCTTAAATCGAAACCCGTCGCTGTTTTATGGTTTTTTTTTGTTTTAATTTCTAGCCTTTTACGACGGCGTTTCACGAAACATGAAAGCTTTAATGATGCGACGAGGTCTGGCAACTGAAGGCAGCACTACTTTCCTAATAATAATTGAAGGTCCGTTTTTGTTGGTTTGAGGCTCTATTGGTGGAGTGTTGAGGAAATATAGCCAACTTGGAGTGGAGAAGGAGTGAAAGGGGAGTGGAAATGAGAGGTAAAATTAATGAGTAAAAGTAGATAAAATAGAGGAAAAAAAAGGGTACAAATGATCGTAAAGTGTGATTTAAGAAGAGTATCCATTTTCAATGGTAATTATTACGAACATTTGTGAGCGTTCCCCCTGAAAAACAAATTGTTAACAATGGAGAAAACTCCGTAGCAACTATTGTAATTATAATCATTTTCATATCTCTTAATTTCCAAATCAAAAGCTAAATTTTTTTGCCCACGGGGCGAAAATACGAAATCGTGCCACTCTCTCGTACTCACTGTCTTGGCTCACGACTGGAGTAGCGAACTAGCTGAGTGTCGTGGGCTGTTCACACACAGTCACATTCACGATTCAGTTTTCCTTGCGAAGCCGACCGCGATGAACGAGCTCCTAGTTGAAAGTAGTTGGCAACTGTCGTGTTCACGCTTCAAAATCAAACACGTTTGATATGGAGCGTGAGCGGTCGTGGACTCTCCACGCTTCCGGAGGCTTCTGAGGCAAACTCACGACACATCGTTCACACGGGTCGTCTTCCACGAATGCGTGAGTCACGCCAGCGTGCCACGCCCCGTGGGAACGAGGCTTAAGGCAGATTAGTGATTTTTTTCGTCCCCTAACAATTGTTTGCCAACAAGCTAATTTCTCGGCTTTTTCCTGGTTTTTATCACTCTAGACCTCAGTGGGCCATTTTTTATTCGAAAGGTAGCGATATATATGTTTCGGGGGCGACAGAGGGGCGATTAAAAGGCAAAAAAAAAAAAAACGCTGCAAATGATTGTACAGTGGTTTATTATTATTTCGCTTCAATATTGATTTAAGAAGACCATCCATTATTTGTCATTTTAAATATTCCGAACATTTGTGAACGTTCCCACCGAAAAACAGATGTTAACTATAGGGGAAAACTCCGTAGCAACTATTGTAATTTTAATAATTTTTATTTTTCTTAATTTCCTAATTAAAAACTAAACCTGTTGCCTAACGATACAGCTGGAGAGAGTGTTTAACGACCATTCCAATGAATATAGAACCATTTTGATAGCTCCAAGAACTCTCGAGTTATACCCTCATGTCAAATTTCTGAAAATCTCCCAAATTCGACACAAAAGCTGCGATAACTCGAGAACCAAAAGAGCTATCGTGAAGGAGAGATACACCACGAGTCAGCATCCCCCTCCTGTTACAGCCTTTTAAAATTCGTCCCTATTCCTGGAACACCCGTTTGTTTAGCGAGCGTTTGAATTACGGCGGCTAAAAATGGTTTCATCCGAGGCTCTGTCGTTTATAATTAATGCCGATACTGTTACCGTCTGGGAAACGGCTAATGTGGGTAAAACGGGCGGCGACCCGTTGCGGATGCTTTCTTCTAGGATATTTCGCCCGAGGAAGATACACGAGCACCTTCTAACGGGTGGCCTCGCATGAATATTCACGAAGCGATGCGTCATAGTTACCGCTGTATCAGACGATGAGATCGAACCCAATTAACGGGCGTTCGTCCTTCGTGCTATAGTGACACAGTCAACCTGGATTGAGTCGAATTATGAAAAACGCCTTCACTTTCAATAGAGAGCGTATCGTTTTGTTTACGAATAAAAATGTTGAGCCGATAAGACTATTTAGGAGAGCGCAGATTATCATAATGCTAGCGATCGAGTGAGTCCCGACAAATTAGAGGAGTTCCTCGTATTGCTGTACTAAATTGGAATGAATACGATTTTGGTTAATTATTCAATTTTTATTATTATTGTTATTATCAATTAATTTTAAATTATTTTTATTATCATTGTAATTATTAATCAACTTTAAATTATTTTTAATATTATCAATTAATTTTTAATTATTCTTATTCTTATTCTAATTCTTGTTCTTGTTCATGTTCTTGTTCTTGTTCATGTTCTTGTTCTTATTATCTTATTCTCTTATTCTCTTATTCTCTTATTCTCTTATTCTCTTATTCTCTTATTCTCTTATTCTCTTATTCTCTTATTCTCTTATTCTCTTATTCTCTTATTCTCTTATTCTCTTATTCTCTTATTCTCTTATTCTCTTATTCTCTTATTCTCTTATTCTCTTATTCTCTTATTCTCTTATTCTCTTATTCTCTTATTCTCTTATTCTCTTATTCTCTTATTCTCTTATTCTCTTATTCTCTTATTCTCTTATTCTCTTATTCTCTTATTCTCTTATTCTCTTATTCTCTTATTCTCTTATTCTCTTATTCTCTTATTCTCTTATTCTCTTATTCTCTTATTCTCTTATTCTCTTATTCTCTTATTCTCTTATTCTCTTATTCTCTTATTCTCTTATTCTCTTATTCTCTTATTCTCTTATTCTCTTATTCTCTTATTCTCTTATTCTCTTATTCTCTTATTCTCTTATTCTCTTATTCTCTTATTCTCTTATTCTCTTATTCTCTTATTCTCTTATTCTTTTATTCTCTTATTCTCTTATTCTCTTATTCTCTTATTCTTATCCTTATCCTTATCCTTATCCTTATTCTTATTCTTATTCTTATTCTTATTCTTATTCCTACTCCTACTCCTATTCCTATTCCTATTCCTATTCCTACTCCTATTCCTATTCCTATTCCTATTCTTATTCTTATTCCCAATTTTATTCTCAATTTTATTCTTATTATTATTCTTTTTCTTATTTTCAATTTTATTCTTAGTATTATTATTATTTTCAATGATTATTATTCAATTGTTCAAACCATCGTGACCGCCGAGAAAAAAAAAGTCTCCTCAAAAATTGATTTTTCACGTTTCAGATCCGATTATCCTATGAAAAATTATTCTGTCCGTCCGGCGTCAACAGTCTTCAGGGAAAACTGTATGTAATAGCTGAATTGTGACTCCGCTAATTGGTTACCATTGCCTTAACATATAATGGTAACCAATTAAACCACATAATTACGTTCAACAATTTATAAAAATGAAAATTTATAAAATGAATCAGTTTTGAGTTAGCTTGCATTGAGTTGCGTTTCTGAGCTGGCATAATTTGTGAAACTAGGTTAATTTCATTGGCGAAGCCAGTCGATTGTAGACGATTTAACCAAAAATCATTATCGACCTGTTAATGTCTCAATGGTTCAATCAAAGCGCAACACTTATACGTATTTTTAAAGGCTCTTGAGGATTGGAAAATTATTTTCCAATATTTCGAGGGAAATATACATACTAATTTTTTTCAGCATTTTTGCACATTTTCAAGTATTTTTAAAAAAATTTCAGGTGGGGCCTGGGCAAAATTTAAGGGTCTACCTCCCACCTCCATAAGAATTTTTCACCACACTTGGTTAAAAAGTCAAGACAGCAAAGTCAATGCGTGGTTTTTATATAAATGTCCAACCAGCCCTAACTTGAAAATGTTATCCGAATTCTTCAATATTATTGAACCATTGTTTTGCATTGTAGTATCCAACAGTAACTTATTAACACACTTGAGCGAAAAGTGTTACACAGGGCGAAGGATATAATTGTGTTTTTAGATGAGCCACGAAAAAGCGGGCTGATTCTTTATTTCCGTTATGGGCCGCCCAGTTGGCTACTGTAACTGAAACCGGCTCACACGCGCTGTCGCCCACAACGTAACATAGATAATCATCAAACCATCGTAAGGCATTGTTTTCTTCGCAAAGAACTGCCAACGCCCTCAGGGCTGATTTCGAACGTGCAATTGATCTCGGTTTTCCTCGAGACGGCGTGCGAAAATGCTAATAATTTTAATATAAATTTAAACGAAAGAATCATTTTGGAAAAAATATAATAAAAGTAGATATATGATAATAAAGTTGGGAAAAGTAAAATTAAATAATCATAAATAATATTTAAACGAATAAATCGATAATATTAATAAATACTTTTATGTCGTTACATTTGATAAACTTGAATCGAGTTAAAATGAATTTAAAAAAAAATCGAATCTAAAAAATATTCAGATTGTATTACAATTAATTGCTCGAATAATGAAGAGAGTTGGGAAAATCAATTTTAGCATTCGCTTTCAAACTTGCTGATTGAATATAATTATATTTCCATAGCTCAATCGCGTGCTCTCAATTTTTCAGACTGCAATTTTATTCGTCAAAATACAGCTACGTACATCGTGAGGATGAAATAAAACATGAAACGGAATAAAAACTGAAAAAAGAAAACAAAAATGCGATGAAAAAAAAACCGTTTTCACGCCAATTTGAAGTAATATACGCTTTATACTCTTGAAGTAGTATGGCTTATTATTTTTCTTTCTTTTTTTTTTTTGCAGAACTACATTTTTAGTCCGTTGAATTGCTTTACAATTTTCTCAAGGTTCTTCGTCCCATTTTAAACGTTATAAATTGGGAAAAGAACGAAGTGGAAAATTCTATAAATCTAAAATCCGGTATGTAGGTAATTTATGCACACTTGAAAAGACTAAAAAAAAACAAAAAAAAAAAAAAAAAAAAAAACACAGTTCTGCCCAAGTTAGGACTTCGTTTTTCCTTCAACGGTTACCTCGGATTCTTCCATTGTAGCGGTTACGTTTCCGTTCGTGCCAGTGCGTTACATTTCCTGCCAATTAACCCCGGACTTTTTTCCTTCCAAACTAAATAAGACTAATCTCTTTTAGAATTCACCTAGATCGATGTTTCCCACGAGATTCTCGCCCATTATTGCTCGTCCCATTAGTAGCCAAACCTACTATCGTTGGAGCATGCATTTAATAATATATCAGTTGAAGTTTGATTTTACATAATGAAATTCTCTTTAAGCCAATCCAATAGTACTGTAAAAAACGCTAAAATCGCAAAAGATCAGATATTTCTAATTCTGGCTTCAATAATAAATTCAATAATATTCAATAATTCAATAATATTCAATAATTCAATAATAAAAATTCAATAATATTCAATAATAAAAATTGCCCAAGGAAAGAACCATCAAAGCTATATCGCTCAATTTCTATCAAATTTCTTTAGATTTTTGAACGCTGATTCTAAGCAGACCATTGCGGAGCCGATAGTTTTATTCGTTCTCCAGCTATCGCAATTTTTGTGTAAATATTCGGCGATGTTCACAAATTGGGCACAACTCGAGAATTCTTGGAGCTATAAAAATCGTTCTATTCTCGTTGGAATGATAGTTAAACACTCTCTTCGACTGTACCGTTAGGCGAAAAATTTATTTCCTTGTTTGCAAGTTAAGAAAAATATAAATGATCAAAATTGCAATAGTTGCGAGGGAGTTTTCCCATCTGTTGTTAAGTGGGAACGATCAGAATGATAGGACAGTTTATTAGCATAAATAGATAGTCTTTCTAAATTTATTGAAGGGAAGGAATTTTAAAAAATTTACAATCATTTGCAGCGTTTTTAACTCTTGTTATTGCAAACAGTGAAAAACAATTTTAAAGGAAAATCATATTGGAAGCCAACTACACTCAATTTAATACTCATCCCAAACTCCCCTCACTCATCCCAAATAACATTAAAAAATATTTAAATAAAATTATATTAAAAAACCAATATTATATTATCCATAATAACAATAGATTCGTAACTATAAGGAAAGCTTATTGGCAAATAGGGTTTATTTTAACTACTATTTTTAGATTGAATAATTTGACGATGAGCTCGAACATAAAATTGACGTTCTTCGTCGTTCGTTATTTTTCCATGTGCCCATCAGGATTAAATGTAGTAAATTATCACATTTTTGGCACTATAGAATAAATTTGAACCGGAGACTAAATTCATCATAGACGACACGGGAGGTTTTATGGGGGAAAAACCCTGGCGATTTATTTTCCGAACTTTCAATGACTGGCAGAGCGCTTTCGAATCTTTAGACATCTTTTGAGCGATGTGAAATCATTTCCACTGTGGTCTAAAGAAACTGTAAATTGAAAAGATTCCCTTCAAAACTCGATCGATATTCCTCGATAGCACAATAAAAGTGTTGTTTTAATTGTTTCCCCAAAAATTTAATCGACTCTATATCCGTCGATTTCCACGTACAAAAAATTACAATCGCGACTTTTTGATTGCGCTTCAATCCGACCGGAACGCAAAGGTGTACGAACGCGGTTTTGCGGCCGGACTTGCGGTCTCGCGTGGAATCTGACCAACATGAAGACCTCCCACACTCGCACGAAGTATAAAAGAGTCAACAACCCCAATACATGGTAGCACATTTCATCACTGGCAATACGTGTTTTAATTTCAGCGCCTTGTATTCGCGAAGCAATAAAATACAGACCCAATATTGAATAATTTTCATTTCAAGAACAAAAACAATTTCTAAATCGAGTTTTTTTTTTTAGCGATTGCTGTTCATTGTTCAATTTTAACGAGCGTTTTTCAATCAAAAATTGATAAATTTCTTTTTTCCCAGCCCTAAGATAAAAATAATATTTAAAAAATGTAGGCATTTAATTTCTATTTTCCCGCTAAAATTCATAAATGATTATTAATTTTTATTTTTTTCCACTAAAGTTCAAAAAAGATTATTAATTTAGATCTTGTCACTAAAATTCAAGGAGGATTATTAATGTTTATTTTCTCACCAGAATTCAAAAAAGGTTATTAAATTTCTATTTTTTCACCAAAATTAGAAAAATTCATAAATTTTTCACCAAAATTTCATAAGGGTTAACAATTTTCATTTTTACGCAGGAATTCAGAAAAAGTCATTAATTTTTATTTTCTCACCGAAATTCAAAAAGGATATTTACACATCAATTTTTTACCAAATTAAATTCCAAAAGGATCATTAATTTTTATTTTTACGCAGGAATTCAAAAAAGATTTATCATTTTTTATGTTTTCACAGAAATTCAAAAAGAATTATTATTAACTTTTTTTGACACTGAAATTCAAAAAGAATATTCATTTTGTTACAATGAAATTCAAAAAGGATTATCAATTTTTATTTATTTCGCTGAAATTCAAAAAGGATTATTAATTTTTATTTTTCCATTAAAAATCATAAACATCAATTTTCTAAAGTAATTAATTCGTTGTAATAATATTTATATAAATGCTTTAGAAAACTGATACTTTACGCGT